>CM031240.1:34621660-34811250 GCA_018340775.1 Taxus wallichiana var. yunnanensis | reverse complement strand
GTTTTACGTTCCAGTTACGTATTGCTAATTGCAGAAAACCTAGTTGTAGAAAGGTAGAGAGAGGAAAGGCAACTTAAGTATAATTAGGCACGCGAGAGGGAGGTACGAGAAGCAACGGGAGGTTGTAGAGAAAATGGTGTTGTGGAGAAAGATAGTTCAAGAAGGAGTTGAAGTTCACGTAGAAGACATGGAACTTGAGCCTCAGGAACTCCCCCATTTGGGAAAACATGACAGGGAACCCTCCTCGGCCTCACATAGAAGTGCACCAATAGAGATGACTGGGCGCGGCGCGCATCTGAATCCACCTGAAAGCTTTCCCTTGCACTTGGTTTTCCAGCATCTAGTACAACAAGTAGTCAACAAGCTAATTCAAGCAGTGGGAGAGTAGGAGCAAGTCTTATAAGAGGCACAATGATGGCAATGCAAATGGCTTCGTTGTTATATGGCGAAATACCTTTTCGGTGTATCATCAACACAAAATACAAAGCGTCTGCGATTTTGGACTAACTTCGAAAGTGGTAACGCTTCACGGATGTCAAGGTACAGTTCAGTTCTACTGTTGGGACACAAGGAAGTACATCTTCTGGTCCGACACCAGCTTCTGAGTTTGGTATTAGGAGGCATGGGTAGCTCTAGTTCGGAGGATCCGGTGGTTTTAGAGGCGGGGAAGCACAAGAGGTTCTGGATCAGGTGGGTAAGGTCCGCACCAACCCTTAAAATATTTACATGGAGATGTGTCTTCATGTTCTAGACTATAGGGCATAGAAGATGTTGTTGAACATGTGCATATGTGTGAAATATTGTGGCACGTAAAAGGAATCATGAATTCTGAGAATAGGGAAAACCAATTTTCTACTACGTTACAAGGGCAAACACATAGCTGGTACATAAATTTTGACCCTGATTAGACTTGTGTAGATTATACAACTTTAAAAGATACATTCCTTAAAGAGTTTCACATCCCTGAGTTTAAGCAGAAGAGTATAAGTACACTCAAGGATATTAAGCAAGACACTACTAAGAGTGTTAGAGAGTATGATGCCCATTTTAAAATGTTGTTATCTAAGCTTTCTTATGATATACACGCAAGCCAACATGCACAGTGGTTTGTTGGGGGCCTAATTACCCCTTTTAGAAGGGCATTATCACATAAGACATACACTGATCCGCGAAAACACTTGAAGTAGCCTTACACGCTGAGGCAGTTGGAAGTATAGATACTGGGGTGAGCCCATTTTTAGAAGCACAGATCGCAGCTATGGCAAAACAATTGGAGAAACTATTAGCAAATTCAGCACATGAGACACGCGCATAGGGATTTGGTGTATAGATTGTGAAGTAGAAGGTCACACAAAGGATAGTTGTCCTCGCAGATCAATACACTCGTTGTTGTTGGATTGTGAGATATGCCATTTAAACCATGATGCTAGCCATTACCCATTATTACAATGCATGATAAGGAAGAATGTTTCAAGCTACTATAAAATCTGCAAGTCCATGACTCATGACACAGAAGACTGTTAGCTGATTGGTCAGATCCATGATGCTATAGATATTGGTGTACGATAGACATGAGTTTCAGATAACTCTAAGGGCAAGAACAAGCATCAGGACCGAGATCACAATCATGCATGCTATGATCAATGAAGGGAATTTTGAAGGCGGTCGTGGCAGAGTTCAAGGATACCACGGTGGATTTGGAGGATGAGGCCGTGGTAGTGGAAGAAGCGAGTTCCTCACGGAACATGTTATACATGCAGATCTCTTGACCACTATAGGTGTGAATTTCCTCAGAATATTACATGTTCTTTTTGTGGAAAGAACCATAGCTATGAGGAGTGCCTAGACTTGTATGAGCATCTTAGTAAGCAACATAAACAAGAAAATAAAGGCATATGAATGGTTAGGATACAACGTGCTGTGGAAAATCAATGGATGCCTAAGTTGGAAGAAGAGTCGAGGCATTGCAAGTGAAGATCACGACCCGTGGCCGAGGGTGGCACACGCTCGAGAAGCATTGCAACAAAATCCTACCATTACTAAGGAGGAGGTTCTACATGCACAATACCCAGATCCTGCCCATCAAAAGGAGGTTTATCAGGAAACCATGGAAGTTATTAGGAATCTTCAGGGTGAGATATAGTACTTAAAAGAGAGATCATGGAAGATAGAGCAAGAGAAAGTATCAGAGATGGTCCAAACTAATATAGATGACTTAAGGAAGTGTGTAAAATGTTATGCCAGGGAAAAATCATTCTTTTGTTAGGGGATTGGTTAAAGGAAACACTCCGTGTGCAAGTATTAAGACTGGACGAAAGATCCTACATGCAAATATTCCCCCTCATAGCCTAGATTATGACAAGGAAATCACTCTAATGCTATGTTGTGGATGGGTGGCTATTGAGTAATATACCGATTGATACATGCACTAAAGTCAATGTTCCTACCTTAGAGGCATGGGTAAAAATGGGGAGACCCCATTGCAACCATCTTCTAATGTATTATTCACTCCCATCGGAGTTTTGAAAGATGTATCCATTACTATACAAGGAGCCAAGTTCACTTGGAGACTTTGAGGTTTTAGCTGGTAGAGTCGAATAACTTCCTAACTCTATTAGGGCGTGCTTAGTGCTATGTAAATAATGCTGATCTTCGGTTCAACAAGGGCTATATCGCTTCAAAAAAAAAGGAGGAGAGAGTTATTATCCCTTTAACAGATGGAAAATCTACACCCTATGTTGAGCCCTTAAGTGAAAAAGATCTTAATAGGATTTATGTACGCGCTATTTGAGACCCAAAGATGCTTGAGCCAACTAAAGAAGGAATAATTCAGTGGGAGGATGCACAGTCTATTAGCGATACTATAAGTGTTGCTTGTGATAATTGGGCTCATAACACTTATGAGTTGGTAGGGCACGAAGTAAAGAGCATATTTCCTAGAGGCAACAAACCACGTTATGTTAGGAGAATAGGTAACAACTCGAGTACCTTGTTACACCGAGAAGGAGATCCTATGATATTCCTATGTGCCATGGAAGAACATTGGATAGACCCATTAGAAAGAAGAAATATGCTAGCATATACACTACGTGGGACAACAGCATGTTGGTGGATGGCCCACAAGGATAATCTTGTAGGATGGAATGAAATTAGGATTACCCTTACTACTAGGTTCTTCAGAGCAATGCACTTACTCAAATTTGTACTTGTCATGGTAATCAACCCGTTCAAACCTTGTTCGAAGTGTGAGAGACTCTGGATAGAAGGACAAGAAACTTTACCACCCTTGCTATGGGTGCACAAGTTTTATTCCACTTTACAAGGATGCACATGTGCTTGATATGTATATGCAAAACTCCATAGAGAGACTAGAAATTGGTAGGATTTAATTATAGGAATGACCTAGATGTTTGAATTCTTCTCTACAAATCCTTTGGTGGAAGAAGCATTGAAAGTCATAAAGCGCTTAACTATGGGAGATAGTGCTAAGGCTGAATAACTCCTTTAGGAGTTATTGGATGAAGGAGACTCGAGGAGCATGTCTTGTTGAATAAATAGAGGCTGATGCAACACTACTTCAACACGCTTGCCTTGAGAAGTAAAAAGGAAAAATGGTCTACTTAGTGGATGATGAGGAAGTAGAAAATCTAGATGTAAACCATTCAACAGGTAGGTGTGAGGTATTAGACAGTGTAGATACGACCACGCATGCCTATCATGAACCTATGAAGACAAAGAAGGTGAATATTGGATCAGAGGTCGAGCCTAAGAAAGCCGTAATAAGGGACTATTGGTCGACTCAAGTGGAAAAAATCATAGAGTTACTAAGGGATTACCAGAACTTATTCCATAGGGGTACCATGAACTTAAAGGCATGCATGAATTGTTAGGGGAGATGAAGATAAAAATTAAAGAGAGTACACGCGCAGTTAGAAAGAGACCCTACAAGATGAACCCCAACTTGCGTGAAAAGGTCAAAGAAGAAATTGACAAAATGTTGAAGTATGGAATTATCAAGCCCCTAGATGAGTTAGAATGGGTTATTCCAATGGTGATCAATATAAAGAAGGATGGATGGATTAGGATTTGCGTGGACTACGGGAGATGAATGATGCATGTGTGACTAATCCCTTTCCCATGCCATTCATTGAGGAAATACTAGAAGGTGTTGCAGGCGTGAAATCTATTCATTTATAGATGGGTTCTCTGGGTATCATCAGGTTTGGATTGCCTAAGAGGATCAGGAAAAGACTACGTTTACTACTGAATGGGGTAGATTTTCCTATACTATAATGCCTTTTGGTCTGAAAAATGCACATGTTGTATTTTCGCACATAATTGTTCAAGCATTTAAGGAATTTATTCACAACTTCTTATAGGTATATTTAGATGATTGGACAGTGTATGGATTAGTTAAGGATCATTGTGATAATCTGCGCTTAATGTTTGAAAGATGTAGACAATTGAGTATCTCATTAAACATCAAGAAGTGCATATTTTCTACACCGTTTGGGATACTTTTAGGACACATAATCTGCAAGGAGGGTTTGTTGGTTGATCCAACCAAGGTTGTAGTCATTATAGGCCTAAGGGAGCCTACCAGTTAGAGTGAGGTGCATGGATTTTTGGGTCATACAGATATTATAGGAAGTTTATCAAAGGATATGCCAAAATTTCCACACCATTGGAAGAGTTACTAAAAGGGAAAGGTACATTCTACTGGGGAGAACCGCAACAACACGCATTTGAGACGTTAAAGGAAAAACTTACTAATGCGCCTATTCTACGTTTTCCTTCATGGGACCAACCATTTCATGTACATGTTGACGCCTCTAAGCACAACCATTGATGTGGTGTTAGCTCAACCTTTGAGAAGTTACTGTAGATCATCCCATCTATTTTGCTTGTAGAAAGATGACTCCTGTAGAATAGAATTACACCACTACAGAGCACGAAGCTTTATCAATGATCTATGCACGACATAAATTCCAACAATACCTACTAGCTACACCATTCATCTTTTATACAGATCACATGGAATTGAAATATTTGGTAAACAAACCTATTCTACAAGGCACACATGTCGATGGGTGCTCTTATTTCAACAATTTGATTTCACAATTGTAGTGAAACTAGGAAAAGTAATTCTAGACCAGACCATCTATCCAAAATACAGTTAGGAGAAGAAGCACATGAAATTGAAGATACCATGCCAGATGCACAGTTATATAGGTTACAATGAGCACCATTAGAACTAGAAGACATTGTTGTCTTTCTATGAACAGGGATGACACCAAAAGGAATGAAATCCTTGGAGAAGAAACAACTTGCTATACGCACAACCCCATATATGTTAATCAATGGTGACCTGTACAAATTAGGCCGAGATGAAGTATTACGCTATTGTGTATTGGAACATGAGCACACAGATATTATGGAAGAAGCTCATGGTGGTATTGCAGTGGCCACTATGCCAGTGATGCCACTACACACAAGATTCTACATTGGATTATGGTGGGAGACCCTGTATAAAGATTGTAAGGAATTTTGTAAGGCTTGTGATCATTGTCAATGCCTTGGGAAACCAGTCAATGAGATGAAATGCCTCTAAGACCCATTACTAGTGTAAAACCATTTGAGAAATGGGCTATAGATTTTGTGGGTCCTATTTCACCAACTTGCGTGTAGAACTAGATTGTGTTACATCATAACTTGCATAGATTATCTGACAAGGTGGGAAGAAGTAGCACCTTTCAAGGATTGTATAACCCATGTTTTATTGGGAAAATATTATTACAAGGTATGGATGTCCTTTAAATTTTACCAATGAGAGGGGTACATATTTTCTTAATGAGACAATCAGAATCATTTTGGATGAATTCATGATTGCACACCATAAGACTACACCCTATCATCCTCAGGAAAATGGGACTGCTGAGGCTTTCAACAAAATTCTGAGCCAGACATTGACAAAAATATGTAATGTTGGAAGAAAGGATTGGGATGATAAAGTATCTGCATTAATTTGGGCATATCAGACAATATATAAAAGGTTGAAAAAATCCACACCATTTTAGTTAGTGTTTGGTGTAGAAGTAGTTCTTCCTATGGAATTTATGTTACCTAATTTACTTTATTATGCACGCTGGAGGTCTTATTGATGAGAAAGCATTAGAAGAACACATTGAACTATTAATCCAATTGGATGAATGCCAAGACATAACACGTTGGAGTCAAAAACAAGAGAAGGCTAAGTAAAAGCATGGCATGACATGCACAACAACGATAAAAAGTTGGAGAAATGACATATGGTGCTCCTTTATGATTCTAAGTTTTTGCACCATCCAGGTAAACTCAAGGTACATTGTTTGGGGTAGTACGTTATCACTAACATACTTAAATCAGGCACTTATCAGTTAAAGGAACTTAATGGAATATGTTTACCCAATTACTTCAACGGGAGTAGGCTAAAGCCCTACTATAAATAAGTCTTCTTAGTGTTTGTAATAAGGCAGTGTTGCCATTTAGATTAGGTTTTCAATTATGTGTTCCCTTAATGTGTTTCCTTCTTTGTTTCTATTCTTTGTCAATTTAGTTGGTGTGCTTGTGTAATAAGTGCGTTTACGCACCAAAAGTGAATTACTATTTGAAGAATTTTTATGCGTAGAGGACTACACATACCCTTAGTGTGGGGTAGGTTATTGATATTCAGGTACATGACTGATGGAAATAAGCCCACATGAAAGGAACTATCTATGGGTACTATTCAAGGTTGGAAAATTGAAAACAAAAGACATTTCTTTTAGACACAAGGACCATAGATAGAGAGGAATGAAGAAACAAGTATAATGCAAGGTAAGGAAGGGCTGAAAAGACTACCAGTGGAAGGCACAATGATGAGGTACTAAGGTGCATAGAAGCGTGTTAAAGATAAGTCCACAACCAAAAGGTAGGAGGGCGCGCTAGAAGATTATAGCTTGGGTGCGAAGATGTACCACACAAAAATAATGAAAATGGTCACTTAATGAGAGGATTGTTGGTAGGTGGAGGAGCAATAAATGTACTAACTTTTTGAAATTATATATAAGGACGGGATGCAAGTTCATTTTTACCGTTGTAATTGAGAGAATTTGAAAAGGGTTAAGTGTGAATGAGCTGAGAAATCATGTTGAGGTGCATAGAATGTGAAACTAGATGTGGAGAGAAGGGTTGTCATGGTGGAGAAGCTTGCATTCCCATAGGAGAAGGGTTTGAGAAAATTAGACACGTTATAAATGAGCTAGGGCACATGATTTCCACTAGGGCACAAAGATTTAAGCTAGGGTTTCACTTTCTCGAGTACGAGATGAAAGAAAAGAGAGATTTTAAAATGGCACCAAAAAAGTACCCATAATAGGAGATAAAAGAGGAATATCCAAAATTGATTATTCAGTTGCAAGTAGACACTATAGGTTAAAGACATTCTTTTATTCATCAAAATTCTTTCTATTCTTCTATTCATATTCTTTGATTCATTTTTGGAGACAACCATTTTCGGGGTGGCAATGAAACTAGTGTGGGGTAATGTTGATCAGTTAGACTCTGGAACTTAGTGAAGAAAATATCGAAGGTTCACGTGGGAGAACAAAGCACATTCAAAGGTACGGAAGCATCGGAGAGGATCGCATCCAAAAAAGAGACAGATTCAAGACTTAACTATTTTCATGATGAGGATCTATTTTTGGAGATAACGTGTGGAGCACTCAAACTGATTGGAGACTTGCGCATCACACATTGGCTATTTTTGGATGATCGACTATGAAGTGCTTTGCATGGATGCATGATAAAGATAGAATTGTGAACTGATAGTTGACAAAGAGAGATCTATTGCTAGCATTCTTGCATGTAAGCCTATTTTTGTAACGACGTGTGGCTAATAATATCATGCGACCTATTTTGGGATTAGATAAGCGTGAAGGGAAAGTCCCCACCCTTATAAATATGTAGTGAACTGTGTAGTAGATATAGAGAGAGAGCATAGATATACGTGTGAGAACTAGGGTATAGTGAGATTGTGCTGCTAGATCTATTACATGCATGAGCGTATACTACTGTTATTGTAATGAAGCTTCTGTGTATTTATTGCAATTAATATAATAGAGATTATGGACTAAAACAAGGTGTTATCATGGTTATAATTCAGTATTGCATGCTTGATTCCATTATGGGTATCCCTTAAGGTTGTTATTTTATAGATCTAGGTCTGAATACGCACTGTTTGAAAGATATATTAGCTATAGGTTCTGAATGATTAAAGTCTTCATTAGGCTAACATCCTGCAAAACAACCCTAAAGAGGGGCCTGTACCTTTGTGCACTTTGGGTGAGTGCTCAGTCTAGGATGAGTGATGTGCCAACACACCCGGCTTGTATCACTTAATTCTAGGCTGCATCAATGATATTAGGTGTTTCAGTGAGAATGGCTTATTCTTGCAAGCCTATTCAGGTGACCTAGCTAGCATAGGTGCTGGTGTATGGAAGTTGGAGCTTCTTGACAACTTGAGAATCATGTTGATAACATGTTTTGGGAGTGCTTTGGAACTCACATGAGATTTAGGGTGCATAAAGGTGAATGACCAAGTTTCGGTGCTTATTTAGACCAGAGATATGAGTGTTAGGAGGTATGAGGATGTGTTGTGGAGCCATATGGGATCATGGAAGCATGTATGTAGTTGTATCATGATGTACTAAGTATGTTAGGACATTTTGGAGAGTTTCCATGATGAGTTATGAGGTTTTTCAGATTGACTCTATCCTAGACATGTGAAAAACCCTAAGGGCTAGCTATGCAAATGAGATGGGATGGAGAGATGGAGATATATTTGAGCTATGAAAATGATTGGAGATGTTATTAATATGTGTCATGTTTCTATGGGAAAAAATTTAGGTTGTCATGATGAGTATTTTGTAAGTTATGTCAGTTTTTGGTGAAACATGGTCAAGAAGAAGGTCATTTCCAGCTCAAATTGGATCTTCTGATGCTCACCCTGAATTGTGTGCTTTTCATGGGAACTTGTGGATTTCAAGGATGTTTCTACATTGATTCTATAAGGTTTCACAAAAATAATGAGGTCATTTCATCTTTAGGTTTTTATGAATGAATGTTAAGAAGGTAAACAACTTCTTATGTGTTTAAAACCCTAGCTCAAAAGCGGCAGGAGAGAAAATTATCCTAGATGTCCAAAATTACTTGGTAGTGCTTGGATCATGTAGAGTACTCCTCTAGGTTTCTAGAAAGGTATGGTAGAGGTTGTGGTGATGAGTTGACCCCACCCAAATAGTTCTGTTTCTGAAGAATTTTAGTTTAGGACAAGGTTGTCCAAAGGAGTTGCAAAATAAATGAATGTTATGGTGAGTATGTGAGTTGTTATGTATTTACATTATGATATTAGGTTACGGTGATGTAGTTAAATGGTCAATTATGCTTCATTTATGATGACTGGTCAAAGGGAAATTTTGGGGTAGTTTTAGGAAGTTTGCAGAGATGAACTTAGAGTTGGAAGGATTTCCAATACCAATGGTATAATTTAGGTCTCATGATGAGTTGATTTGATGTGGTTTGTACGATAGATTGTGAGGAAGAAGGTTTCTTTCTTTTCAGGACATAACTACTTTTGCTAAAAGAATGAGTTGGTTGGAGCATGAGATGGTTGAGTTGATGGTTTCTAATACCTAGAAAGTGAAGAGGAGTGACTTTGGAATATATTTAATGCATTTATAGGTCTTGAAAGTATCGTGAAGGGTGAAAAATATTTGATTTTGCAAAACGGTTTTTAGACAACTTGTTTTTGTGAAGGGTAAAGTTGCTATGGTTTGAACTAGTGGATGTTTCATGAGTTATAACTTGCATAAAAGTGATGTAAAAGTCCCGAGATTTCCATAGAGTGGTCACATACCATAGTTGAGTTCATCTTGAGGGATCTTGAGGCCCAAAGGTAAAATCGGGTGTTGGAAACAACTATTTTGAGAAGGATATGAGCTAGTGGGCCCATTAAATGAAATAATTTGATTGGTTAATGTAAATGTGTGACCATGTATGATGATGTTATGATATATTAATCATGTTTGGTGAATATGGGAGCTTGACTAAGCATGGTTTTTGCATGAGTGGATTTTTCTCATCCTAGTGATGGGGTTTTGAGGATTTTTGGTGCATGATGGATGGTTTTAGGCATGGCCGACATATATGGGTCAAATGTGAATGTTTTAGTGATTCATATGGGATTTTTAAAGTTGGTATGGTCTAAATAAAGGAGGGAAACTGACATATTTTTAATTTGAATCAAGGAGAGCTTATAAAAGTGATGTTTTGGGTGCAATTTGGAACTAGTTGAGTGTGCATGAAAAGTGTGACCTAGGTGTGAGAGTTTTACAGGTATTTTGGTGCCCATTTTGAGCCCCAGAATTAAATTTTCCTTTTTCATAAACTTTTAGTTAATGCAACTACTCTATGTGCTTTGTATTGCTCCCCATGCTTCAAAATTCATTCCGAGTAAGGAAGAAGTGTTAATTTGTATGAAAGGTCATGCCTTAGCCAATTGAAAGAGAAGATTCAACAAAAATGTCAAGGGACTGGTTTAATTGTTTGGTTGATTAAGTAAAATATTCAGATAGATAGGTGATCGAGAATATTTCTACGTCTTTCATGAGGAACTTAAATCAACACTAAAATGATCCAAACCGCTCAAAGAAACTGAAGATATGAAGGCCCAAAAGCATGCAAATCGACCATGAAGTGAAAAATCTATGAGACTGGTTGAAAAAATTAGTTAAAAATTGACTTATCCATTTTTCACAAAGCACAAAAAACTCTAAATGGCTGTCAAAATCCCACATCTCAAAGCATTAATTGGCATTTGAAAACTCACGGGAAACTAAATTTTAAAAATATTGGAGGGTTAACTTTAAAAGGGCCTACAAACGTTCATTTGGTCATCAAATGTATACATTTCTGATCACTTCAAGCACCTGTGATGCGAAGGACCATGTGGCGGGATTTCGGGTCTCTTCATAGCCTTTACATTTCGTGGACTCCAAGTTCCTGAAATAATGCACAAGAAAATAATTTATCGGGTCTAGGAAAGGTTGAAAAGTTAATGATACATGTGGCGGAAAGCTAGATGGGATAAGAAGCACAAATAAAAGGCTAAGAGGTGGACACATGTCTCCATTCTGAAAACTTCAATGCGAGATGAGCCTAGTGGACCTCAAGTCGTGGAATAAACCAAATTTCATAAAGCTTGAGATCCAGATTGTTTGACAAGTCAACATGGATATGTGGAAACATTTTTATGAAGCTAATTGTTTCTAAGAGAACCCGATAAAGTTTGAAGTTGTGATGTGAAGGAGAAACCATGAACCAATGAAAAGAAAGCAAGAAGGAAAGAAACACCGGATACTGAGGTATTGATCTCTGCTATTGGTTAATATTTCATAGTTTTCAATGAGTTTTAAAATAGTCCGACATCCCAAAGAACGTTGGGGCTTCCTCATTGGGTGATACTTTTTCAGTGGGTATAATATGTTAAAGAAATAACTGACATTGTGAGAAGCATGTAACTTTTTTATTAGCTCACGTTTCACATTTTTTCAGTTGAGACTATCAAAAAGTTTGACACAATGCAAGGGCGTGGAATGATCTTATTGGATAGAGATTCACACTGTCAAAACGGATATCAAGAGATTGAATTGTGAAGTAACATAGAGCTCTCTGATTGGTTCAAGTTTTGTAGGGATCAGTTAGGGCCATCTAAAAGTATGAATTGTGAAGGTATGTGGAGCATTTTCATTGGATCACGTTTCACGATAAGAACTTAAATAAGAGGACAATCTAAAATGTGAAGAAAACATGGATATTTTTCATTGGATCATGTTTCAAGATGGCTAGTAAAAGTAAAAGAAAATACCGAAAATGTGAAAAATGTGGAGCTTTTTCATTGGCTCACGTTTTATGAAGAGCAATCAAGTGAAAGAATAGTTTAAGGAAGGTGAAGAAACATGGCATTTTCTGATTGGATCACATCTCACAATGGAACATATTTGCAAGAAAAGTCAAATAAGATCAAAAGAAAAACAATACAAATGTGGACAAATGCTTAAGCTAATCAAAGGCTGTGACGTGTCACTCTCTTGTGCATCTCAAATGTAAAACTTTAAATGGCCATACATTTTGATCCAAAGCTCAAAATTAAGAAAAATGGTCTCGTTGGAAAGGTGTTCGAAATGTTATTACTTTTCTACTCAAATTAATGAAGTGAAATAATAAAAACAAAACCTGACCTAAGAAGATGTGGGTTTACCGATACCCGTAGAGATGGATGTTGAAGCTGATGTTCGATTAAAGTTGATCAATTCCGAATGTATACGTTAGTCCTCCCGTCCTATAAAGTAACATGCACTCAAAGAGACTAAACAAAAGGATTAGATAAATGGATAAGTGAGTTACTCGAGAAAAGGCCAATTATAATAATCCAAAGGGACTTCCTTAGAGGATGTCAACTCACTTTTGATACAATTAAGTAGATTGAAAAAGTAATGATATGGATGAAGATAAATATATATAATCAATGTAGATATGTAGATAGAAGATAAGAGGCTATAGATTTCCGGATGAATAGACAAGTCTTGAGCAGCTTCAAAGGTGGCCCAAGCGAGGTAGATGCAATCTGGACACGTTCAAAGTAGTCATACTAGAAATCCTTGGTTTCTTGTTTGATCTCATGAAGGAATTCAAACTGATCCTTGATATCTTGATCATTATCAAAAAAGCCGAATTGTGCAAAGTGTGAGCTCATGTGCATGTATTGTATTGTTATAAGAAAAGGCGTGTTGGACTATCGGAAGGCAAAATGCTAGTAATTGGATGTGAGTAACTAAGAGTACTACCATCTAATAGAGAGCGATGCTTGGAAATAAAAACTTAAATGCAAAAGATTTGATAGAGTTTACAAAAAGTGATATAACTCATAAATGATTTTTTTGACAGAATCGGCGACGATTAGGAGAATCACCGGTGATTTCGTAGAGAATTGTAAAATTTTAAAAATGAATATTTGATGATATAGAATGGTGTTTCAAAATAATTTAAAGATTAAATGTGACTAGAAAGAAGTAAAGAGAGATTTGTAAAGGTACCTTGGATTGATGTGAAGCTAAAATATTCCTCAAATATTTGTTTGGAGAAGATATGAGTTGACAGAATTTTCTCGATGCTTTTTTACAACTTGGGTGATGAAATATGGTCTATAAAGGATTGAAAAAGACTTGATAATGTTTGGTGATAACCTTGATGTCTTTGTGTTGATTGATGGAATGCAAGATACTAGTGCTTGAGATAGAAAGTTGGGGCTCAGAGATTCAAAATTGAGGATCTTGGAGAAAGAGTAGAGAACTACTATTTATAACGATTCAACTAAATCACCGAACGATCCGGGTTTTTCAGGATTTTGAGTGGTAAAGTGGTTAAAACCACTTCTAAACAAAGTTATTTAGTTTTGGAGTTCGGGTAAATGTTGAAGGGATGTTTTTATTCAAGGTGAAGAGGTTAAATGGTTATGAAATGGTTTGTTTTTTATTTGTTTTATTTATATTTTGGTTTTCAAGTGGTTTTAAGTGGTTAAGTGTATATTTAAGGGTAGATTTTATAGTTCTGGGTAATATCTACGCTAGGTATTGTGAAGATAATGTAAGTTATAGAGGAGTGTGATTTTTAAGTGTCTACATTTGCCCCTTTTTGTTGAGTATTTTGGTGTAGGAAAAGTGCTAGACAAAAACAATGATAGATTGATTTGTATGGGTGATCCCCACTCAAAATGAGGTGACAGTAGTGCGAAGTAAGGAACACCAATTTGATAGGTTGGTTGGATAAATTTGACATGTGTTTTTCAAAAATTTTCCCTAGGTCGGGGTATCGAAATGAGGAATGCTACCGTTGAATCAAGTGATAGGGGGAACCAAAGGGTCTGTTACCTATGGACATATGATTCGTAAAGTTAGGCCAAAATGATGGGGAAGTCAAGTGATGGGGATGAAAGGGCACACATCCCATAGATTTATGACGTATCCCGAGAGAATTTGATCATTTGATATTTAACATTTCAAAGATTGAGGTCATTTTAAATGAGATAATGTGTTGAAATGTGAAAATATGTGGGATCACTAGCGATTCAGAAAATTGTGGGCGATTGTGATGAATTGCTGGTGATTCAAGGAATTGTTGGCAAATTGGCGTGAAAGGGTTTTGGGGGATATAAAATCTAAGGGAGGTGATGAATAATGCATTTTGGTGACTGTATTTACACAATTTGGGGAGAACGTCTGAGATAAAAATGGTGATTAAGAGGGCGATTGAGCGAGAAATAGTGATGGTGTCTTTGAGAAGACACATGAGGCCCACACAGTAGATGTGTGTCCTTAATTTGTTTATTTTTGTTGAATTTTGTTGGTTTTTGGATTTGATCACCATTTTGTCACGTATATGACGGTTTTGTTTTGAAGTCGCAAGAATCATCGGCAATTCATCGAATTGGTGGTGATTTAAGTGAATCACTAGCGATTGGTTTGATCTATGTTTTTGATAGAAAAATTATTTTTGAATATTTTTGATAGTGAAGTGGATGTTTTAGATAGAATTTTGGGATGTTTTTGATAGTGGATTTTAATGTTGGTTTTGTTTTTTTATACAGGTGGATGTAAAGTTAACCCTCTGAGATAGGATACCTATTATTTTAGAGGAGGTGTGGGTAGATATGATAGATGATGATTGGGCCCATGTAGAGGTAGTGGGATTTGTGGGGATGAGGGATTATAGGTAGATTCATAGATGTCAGGGTTTTTTTGGCATTGATGGAGAGGTGGAATCTTGCCACATGTACTTTTTGGTTACCGATAGGGATATTACTATTACAGTGGAGGATATTCATAGGATCATGAGATTACCAATGTGTGGAGAGGGCATCTATACTATTGATGAGTCTAAGAGAGATGGTGTTATGTAGAGGTTGTATGGGGATGAGGTGGATGATGTGAAGTACTCGTCGGAGATATTGGTTATCAAACTTTTTATTTCCATCAAGAAATAGTACACACGATGATGATGATGATGATGGCTATTTCATGTTTTTCCCTCCCTGATTCTGGAGGAGGTAGGTTTCCATGGATGATGACAGGAGTAGTGGCCAAGATGATGGAGCATTGGACTGTTTTTGAGTGGGCACCGACACTATTAGCACAAATATATAGAGATATGTGGGCTTGGAAAGTCCACAAGAGGTTTGGTATTGATGTGGAGTTTTCATTACATTATTGGGCATATGAACATATAGCAATTTCTCATCCGCATGGTTTTCCATGGGGTGGGATAGTTTTCATGGGGTGGTTTCATGAGATGGAGATATGAGGGTATGTGTCACAATTTTTTTTTATGCGAAGAAGGTGAGTTCTATGAGATATTTTGATAGAGATATGATATGTGTCCAACAACGAGACAATTTTTTTATTGACGAAGAAGAGGGTGAGTTGATATAGATTTGGCCTGTTAGATGGAATTTTGAGATACACGATGTAACTAAGGAGGTGTTCTTTATAGATAGGTGTGAATTTGTGATAGTAGAGGATCGACTGGGGATATGGGTATTGATGAGGAGGGGGAATTAGTTCCTATTGATGATGCTGGGTGGTGCTGACTACATTTAGTGGTGACAAGATTGCTAAGTTTGGATTGATTCGCCTGTATGAGGGAGGTAGTGAATGTTAGTGATGATGAGGAGGATGAGGGGACTTGGAAGTTTGAATGACATAGTTGAATGCGAGAAGGCCACGATGGAGGATTGAGAGGATAGTATGGGGAGAGAGAGATGATTTGGTTGGGGTGAGGGATACATTGATTGGAGAGAGAGATGGTGTTATAGCTGAGTGAGATGGACTCAAAGCATAGTTTAGCACAGTATTAGTTTATCAAGATTGGTACCGCCAACATTAGGATACTTTAAAGAAGGCCCTAGGAATTATGGGGTCTTTTATATCTAGTGCATGTTGACAGATCGTGCACAAGATAAGAATCGGATCGATGGGGGCATATGGGTATGATCAATGCATCTCACTATTAGTCCTTGCGGGAAGATTTGTCATATTATGAGGACATGGTCATACATTAGTTACCTAATGTTATCATCTAGCGTAGTGAGGGGCAGTGCCCAGTGTGAGTGCAGAGAGTGTAGGTTAGCCACCTAAGGGGAGCCGATGGAGGATCCGGTAGTGATGGGGGTGTTCGGGGGTGGTGGAGGTGATGGGAGTGTTATTCATGTCAGTGAGATTTTGAGAGATGTCCAGTTTACTGGAGAGTGATTATGTGTATTGTGATTGTAGATTTTGATATGTATACGACTCTTTGTGAAGCCTTTGATGATATATGGAGACTTCTTGATGATGTATTTAGGACTTTGATTATATATATATATGTATATGATGATGTGGTTGTGATTTGGCTTATGTTGATTATGATATATGTATTGATACATGGGTTTTGATGTTTTCTTTAATTAGTGTGTCTAAGAGTTTTTAAATATGGAAAATGTGAATTTATGATTAAATGTTAAATGTGATTTAGATGTACGATGTGACTTAATATGTGATAAAAATGCTAATCAAAATGTTTTCCACAGGAAAAATGGAATGATTTCTTTTGATATGGATTTGCTTGTGAAAGGTCATTTATCCTTTAATAATGTTAACACAAGACTATCAGTGGGTAGTGATACATAGGACCTCAATTATAGAGATGAAGTGATTAGATGTACCTTCCTAGGACACAAAAAGGGTTTGTCAGATCATTGATGATACTTATGATTGGGTATGTTTTCTTTAAATGTGTCTTAATTTTTTATATATGGACAATTGGATATATGTTAACATGACTTAGATATATGATCTCTATTGTGATAAAAAATCCTAATCAAAATGTTTTTCTATTTTTGAAAAAAATGGAATGATTGCTTTTGATATGGATTTGATACATACGTAATGGGTATAGGGATGAAGATGAGATCATGTGGGAAAGAGGGTTCTTTTTTTTTTTAAAATTCATGGAGAAATTACCCAACTATACATATTTTATTTTGACACAAATTGATCGATGTTATAGTAGCCATCCTTTGAGGGAGTAGTATACAATTTTGAATTTTTATTTATATAGATAGCCATCCTTTGAGGGATCATTCTATGATTTGAATGGTAGTTTTCCTTCTAGGGATCAATCTACTTTTTCTTTTGATAATTTTTGATATATTTAACATTTCTCAATAGCTTCCCTTCGAGGATCCAATTTTTGATAAAGAGCATCCTTAGATATTTTTGAATTTTATTTGAGCTGAGGGAAAACCTTACTAGATTGATTTCAAGGAGGGGAAAGATGTGTACATGACCTACACATATATGTTCCCATGACATGATTTTAGTTGGTACAAGGTTAGATGGATGTAATGATTATGGGGTTCCTACTAAGGAGGAACTTGTCCAAGTGAAAGATGCGATGAATAGAGCCATGGTTCTCATCTTTAAGGTTTATGAGGATAGTGACGGAAAACCACATGCTTTCAAATCATTACGATGAGAAGATGACTGGTTGATGGTTGGATGAGGTCTTAGATATAACTATTGTCATGATGGTAAAAAGTTAACATTAGAGAGGCCAAAAGTGCAAGGCATTTAGAGGTTTGTTTTCTTGTACCATCAAGGGAGGCTAGGTGATACGCTCCCGACCCATATTTTTGATTGATGAAATCTGTAATCAATGACTTGTTCACGGCCTTGCTCATCTCGATGAGCGAGCATAGCTCCTAAAGCATGATTTCTGATAGATATGTAGAGATAGAATGGCTCCCCCTCGTGAGGAGGTGTGAGTATAGGTGGTGATAAAATATAGTGTTTGACCGTCGAAATCCTTTTGATAATTAAGCTCCCATCCGAAGTCAATGTATTTATGAAGAAGGTGGTGAAATGGTTAACAATGGTATGAGATTTGAGATATGAAACATTAGATAAACTATAATTTACCTTGAAGGCTATGCAACTATTTTGGATTTGATGGAGGAGGCATTTCAATTATTGCTTTAAATTTGGCTGGATCTACTTCAATACATCGATAGACATGATGAAACCTAGGAGTTTACCGGTGAGAACACCAAAAACACACTTAGTAGGGTTAAGACAAAGGAAATATTGAATAAGACAGATAAATATTGATTCAAATAAAATGACATGATTTTAACGTTGTTTAGATTTTCCTAAGATATCATCAACGTAATCCTTTACTTTTTTTGATAAGATCGTGGAAGATATATGTCATGGTGTGTTGATAAGTGGCTCCCACATTTTTAAGTCTGAAAGGCATAACAAGGTAGCAGAAGGTCCCCAAGGGGTGATGAAGGATGTCTTATGTTGATCTTCAGTGGCAATAAGGATTTGATTATAACCAGAAAATCCATCCATAAGGGAGAGCATTTCATGGCCAATTGTTAGGTCGATCAACGGATTGATATTCGGGAGAGGGAAATCATCTTTAGGGTAGAAAGATTGAGATCCTGAAGTCATTGCAAATGTGTAACTTTTTTGAGGCTTTGGTTATATGTATGATATTGGAGACCCATTGTGGATAGTCAATGGGTATGATGAAATTAACAGAAAGAAGATGTTTTAACTCTTATTTCATAAGGAGAGCTATGCGGGGTGCATCTTGCAAAGATTTTATTTGATGGGTTTGGCATTAAGATAGGTGATAATGTTATGTATGATGATATTGGGGTCGATACAGGACATATCACTATATGACCAGAAAAATATTGACTATATTTGGATAAGAAATCGGTGAAGTATTTTAATTCTTATGGATTTAGGGATTGACTAAATTTAACTATGCGAGGTTCCTGAGGGGTTCCTAAGTTTACGTCAATGGTGGATTCATTAAGGAGGGTTGATGTATCAGGTGGTAAGTATTTTTGAAGGAAATGGTTGTCATCTCCCATATGGGATAATATTTCTTGATCGTCATCATGGCATTGGAGGGTGTTGATGGTGGGTGAATCTTCTTCAATCATTTCTGGCCAAATGAGAGGAAGTTGCTTAGTGACATGGTTGGATTGATAAGTTAATGGACATAAGGAAATAGTATTGAATAAAAAAATTAGGTGGGATGGAGATGGTGTCATTCATGTCCATGTGGATGATCGCAGTTTACGTGATGGGGGTGACTCAAGTTCAGTGATACGTATAGATGTGGTTTGAGAAGATGATTCGATAGAGGGCCTTTCATATCCTAGCCCATAATTTTCATGTGGTTTGAGAGAATGTTGGATAATCAAATCATGTATTCCTTGTTCATAGCATCTAAATCTAAAACCCTTCCACGCGTAGTGGTGGAGATACATTTGAACGAAGGTGGGATTGTATAAAGAGTCGAAATCAGATTTAAAGGGCATGACGTGGTTTTGATGATTGCATTGTGAAGAGGGATGATCAATACCCCCATAGACGAGGTTTGTTTTTAGATAGGTGGGGCCACAAGAGATAATTTATCTAACGTAAGGATTGTACAACAATTATTTGTCTAGTCTTCCATATATCTTAGGTGTGGGAAGTGAGTTAAGCATGAGGAGATGGTATTCCGCCAATGAAACATGTTTTATAATGTCACCGAGGGACGAGTCATCGAGTAGTTTGGATGATGGAATGGATGTGCTAGTGGATACTTTGTCTGAGGATTTTGATTTCGGGATGAGGATATTGTTTAGATGGTATCTCATATTAAAATTGACGAAAGGATTATGATCTTACGACCATGAATGTCTTACCTTTTCATATTTAAGACATCGGTGAAGTGTCGAAGGACACAATGCATGGTGCATATCCAAGGTTATCCTAACAACATATTATACTAGAACTCTCCTTCTATGATATAGAAGAGTTTGGGAAGGGTTTTGACACCAACTTTAAGAGGTAAAATGACAATACCTAATGTGGGTGCAATTATATCATTGAAAGCTCGAAGGAGGAATAGTGTTTGAGCAATGATGGTATTTGGTAACTATAGTTGGTTGAAGGTGATGGATGAGATGATGTTGATTGTGGAGCCCCATCAATCATGACCCTCTTGATGAGGACATCATTGATTTGAGTGGTAATGAAGAGAGGTAAGTCATGATCCTTAAGTTGAAGTGATGGTATTTCAATAGAATCAAAGGAAATAGCTAAGGATGTTTTGAGAGCACCTACAAAATCTGTGAAAGAGTGGGAATTATGTCTGTGGGTACTAATATAGACTGGAGGGATTTGATCATTGCTTGTTTGTGTGAGGGTGATGTTTGAACCAACTCATAAAGTGACATTTTAATAGAGCATGGTGTAATTGTTTAATGATGAATTTTTGTACTATAGTGGAGGATGGAGGTGCAACGATAATGGATATTTTAGCATTCGATTGTGATGTTTGATTAGAGGTCTCAAGGGCAAGAGGGATGGAAACCTTAGGTTTATCTTTGGATGAGGAAGAGGTGAGTTTTGGAGGTGGTGGGATAGCGAAAATGTTTTTGGTTTACTTTGTTATGAAGGATTATCGGTAGTAATGTGAACAACATCAATCTAATGGGGAAGGAGTTTACTCAAGGATTCTTTGATAGTAGGGGAAAATGATGTCAGAGTGTTGGGTGAGGTTTTTTTGATATATGTAACTCTGAAGGGAGGAGGCCTTTGTCTTCAATATTTTTAATGGCTATGTAAAAGGCTTTACATTCTTCTACAGAGTGTCCAGGTGTCTGATGGTAGTTATAAAAGGCTTCAAAATTATACCAAGAAGGTTTCCAACCTCGAGTGTTAGATGGTTTAAGAGGAGGTAACACTATGAGTGATTGTTGAAGCAATTTTTCTAGAATAGTTGCATAGTGTCCCTTTAATGCAGAGGTTGAAGGCAATGATGTTTCTTTTGATTTAACGGTAATGGGAGGTGCTGCCTTTGGTACAAGTTATTGGGTGGTTTTCGATGATGATTATTTTTATTTTGTGATGGTGATAGGTAACATTGATGAGGGATGGGGCCCAAGGATAGAGGGATGACATTTGGTTCTTTGTATAGGAGTGGTGGAATGGTTTATAATGGTGACCTTTTTAGATGGGGGAATGAGAATATGGGGGTCACATGGATGATATTGGGATGTAAAGTCATCATAGAAAATTTTCATGATTTGGATGACTAGTTATTTTTGAAGCATTTGCGAAGGATCCCTAGAAGGGTGAAGAGGATGTAGCTACAAATGCAAAGTGTTCATTCGGATAATAGATTTTGGGGATGTTTTTGATTTCTCGATGTTGATTCAAGTATGTTACTAGAAGTGATTGTGGGCGTGATTCAAAAAAAAGATGTTTTATTGATGGTGTTTATCGTGTGGTAGGCTTGTACTGTTTGTTTGGGGTTGACTAATCGATGGGGGATTATTCAGAAATGAATGTTTGAAGACGTCAAGGTTCTTATTCTGAGGAGGATTAGAGTTGTATAAATGTATCTCTCCTTTTTCAATTATATACTAAAGGGCATTACGGAATGAACGACACCTTTCAATGTTGTGACCTTTGACCCTATGGTATTTGCAATAGTCATTATCTCTATACCAAGAGGGTTTTGAAACAGAGGTGTTGATAGGATAGATGGGTGGAAGAGAGATCATATTAGAAACGTGAAGTTTATCAAAGACCGAACTATAGGTCTCTCCAATAGGGGTATATTTACGTTGATGGTGGGAGCGTTTGGTGGTCAAATTTTCCTTCGAGCATATTTTACGACTACGACATTGGCTGATGATTTGGGTTTGTCTTGACTAGAAGATGGTTTGGATGGGAAATTGGATTTTGGTTTCTTTGGTCTAAGTTTTAATCTACATTATTTGAGAGCACGAAGTTCAAGTTTATTGATAAACCTAGAATTTACCAAAGTGAAAACCTAGATGCGTTTGCACATCACTCAGCTTAGACCGAGTGCTCACCCAAAGTGCGCAAAGGTACTAGGCCCCTCTTTAGGGTTTTTGTTGTAGGATGTTAGCATGATGAAGACTTAATGCATTCAGATCCATAATTAACATAACATTCTATAGAGCATGTCTAGATCTAGATCTATAGAGTAACAAATTTAAATAATATCCATAATGAAATCAATCATGAAAGAACCAATTATACTCAAGATTAATACTATGATTCAACCAATACACTCCATTATATTAAACACAATAAATACACAGAAGCTTATTACAACAAGTAATACCATAAGCTCATGTGCAAAGCATATCTTGTAGCATAATCTCACAAAGAATCCAAATTCTCACATCATCCTCCTATACTACGTAGATCACTACATATTTATAAGGGTGGGCACTTGCCCTTCACCACTTGCATAACTCCCAAAATAGGTCACATGCTGAAAATAGCCATGCGCCTTTACAATAATAGCCACACATGCAAGTACGCAAAAAAATAGAACTCTTCTAGTTAACTGGCAGTAAAAATTATATTCTTAACTCGCACCCATGCAAAGCGCTTAGTGGCTGCTCTTCCAAAAATAACCGATGCATGTTGCACAGTCTTTATCCAGTTTGTGTGCTCTGCACGCTATCTCCAAAAATAGCCCGTATATGTAAAAATAGCTATGTCATGAATCTTCCCTTGTCTTTCACACGTGTGTTCTTCCCTATCCTTCCATGCCTTTGACTGCAACCTATTCTCACACGCGAACCTTCTGTGTGCCTTCTGCTAAGTATCACACCTTGTCTGCTCAACATTACCCCACACTAAACTACATTTCCACCTCGAAATGGTTTCCTTTGAATATGGAATGAATAAAGAATATGAGATGGATGAATGTAAAGAATTACTATACAAAGAATAATTATTTACTCTGCACCATCCTCTGCTTCAACTGGAAGAATTAGTTATAGACATTCTTCTTTTATTTCTGCCTCTAATATTTTCCATTCATTCAAAGATGACCTCTGCCTTTTATGGAATATTTACTGTAATAGAATCTAACTCATCCTTTGAAATTTCTCCCTTTTCATTATGTAATCTTAACATAATGTTAGACATTGCAGACATTTTTCCTTCCAGAAGATCTATCTTTTGTGCTATAAGTTTCCCAAGTTCATCCAACCTGTTCTTATGGGGCTCCTGGCCACTGTAAGGGCCTCACGCTTTTGCTTTACCAATGTCAATCTATCAACGTGCCCCAAGGTTTCATCCTTTAATTCCTTCAAGAATTCATTGTCATTGACCATGTTTCTTATTCTTATGACTACCTCCAGAGCTGTACAAATATTCAACGCTTGATCCGCTTTCTTCAGCTCCTCCCACAAGGTTTGGAGTAGTTCTTCGTATGATGAATTTTTTTCACTACTATAGATTTTTCCTCTCTACCTCCTACTTAGGGTCCTTTGGTGTTGGCATCCAAACTGGTCCCTCCTCAAGCACTAGATCAACTAAGGTACACACATAGTGCATAGCCGAAGGGAAATTTTTGGTACCTTGGGCTCTAAGTGTGGTCTTGCTTGGAGGACATGATCCCCGATCTCCTCTGCCATGTCGATAAGGACCCCATTCTTCTTCTTCTCTAGGTCCTTCTCTCCTTTCAAGCATGTGATATCTGCATCTTTGGCCTTGATCTCTTCCCTTAGCACTTTGATAGTGGTAGATTTGTCTATGTTCCTTCGCACCACCTCTATAGATACTTTTACCAAGGCATTACTTACCTGTTCATCAAACATAACAATGGGTTTTATAGTTATATGTCTGGCCTGAGGTGCCTTCTTCAATCTTCTTGACACATAAGATTCTTCACATACGTTGAATTATGGCTCATCCATGTGTGTGTGCATAGACCAAGATAGTTTCTTCCTTATGCACGTGGTGGCCATGTCTTCATCCATCAGCTCCCATCCATATAACTCCTTAGGGCTCACCATGCTTTGAAAATGGGCACAGAGACAATTTTACTTGTGTCCTCAACATATCCCAAAGATGGAACAATATACTCTCCACTTGTTCTTTTAGTTCTTGGCCCCTTAGGAACTGGAGCACCAAGATTTGGAGTTGGATCTTCTATGTCTTGAGCATTATCTGGTCCCTACTTCTTCTTCCTTTACCCCTTCTCCTTCATTATTCACATCTTCATCTTTCATTTCTTCATCCCTCGCTCTTCCACATCCTCTGGTTGTGTAGGAGATTCGGGCACGCTCTCTTTAGACTCTTCCACCTCCTCGTTTAATTTCAATTTTCCCCTTATGTGGAGAGAGTTGTGGTGATCTCCGTACTGATTGTGGAGTAGCACCTTGAGTTCTTGTCCCTCTAAACACCATCTTAAAACAACGTTCTTCAAAGTCCACTCCTACCTCCAATTCTTCATCTCCTTCTTCTTGTACTTGGGGTGGAGTACTTACGTGCTTAGATTCTACCCTATTCGAGGGTTTCCTTCATCCTTTATGCACCAAGCCACCACTTGTCTTCATGATCTTCCTCCTCATTATCTACCTCTATAGGTTGATTGGGCTTCGAGCTGGTACATTCTCCACGTATGATTTCCTTAGGTGGCCATAGCAGAAGCATGAACTCATTCTCCACATATTTGTTACCCTCCAACTTAGGATTAAGTTGAAGGTATATAAGCGCGGCTCCACTATCTCCAATTTCCAAACTCATAGGATTCATGTTTATCACATATGAAATTATCCTCTCTATGTAGGAAGTCTGACCTAGATATATAAGTCTTATGCAACATGTGGTAGTCACAGTCTACCTTATCTACAAAAAAATTTAGGCATTGCACATTATTGAATCGATGGACTGATGCCTGGAAGTAACATGCTCAAAGGCATATGGTATCTTACACCAGGGGTTCCAAGTCCCATCCTTCATTGGAAATTACACGATGTAGAAGGGCTGATATACCACAAACTGAACTGGGTGTCTTTCTCATCACCGACGAAGGGATGCGCCACTCCTCTTCAAATGCCAACGAGTCTCTCATACCACATCTCCACCCTTTGCTTGAATGACCCACTCATTGACCCTTCACACAAGTACTTCTCAAATCTTTCCGCAAGGGACTTATTCTACATGGGGTACTCCCAGATCTTGTTCTTTGGCCCATTGGGCACTCCGATTTCCAAAAATACTAGGGACAATAGGATAATGCCGAAACTAATTTTCTCACTTGTGTGCACTTCCTCGATGATAGTTTCTACAATGTAGCCTAAAATGTTGTAAATTGTTCCCTGTGACATTCTCCTCACAATATGTAGCCACATTGTGTTCACTTGGGACCATCTCTCTTGATCATTCAATTTGGTGACTAAATGTGTAGCTTCCTATACCACTGGGTACTTCTTTAGTTTGTCGATATCCATTCCACACAGACCCTTGGTGTACCCTAACTCCTTCCGTGCCTCCAATATTTCTTCTTTATCTGTGGATCCTCAATCCTGTTATAGTTGAAATCAAAGTGAATGTAATCCTTACCATACATCCGGTGAAATAGAATAATTCTTCATGTACCCTACTCATCAACCACTGGTACAAAGGTTCATACTTGTTGAAATATGGAAGCTCGTATAACTGGTAAACTCCAATATACTTTAACAACTTCTCTCCAGTGTCATCATACACTGACATGTCCTCTACTGTGCGCTTGTTCATCTTCATATTCAACAACACATCCAATTCCTTTTTTTATCTATGTGTGGTGGTTATAGTCACTTATCTTGCACTTCCAGACATGAGAATACCATTCTTGTCCCACTATCATGCCTTCTAGGTATTACATCTTTGAAAAATTGATCTCGGGATAAATTTCAACCTCTGATTCCACTTTCTTCTTCCCCTTGGTTCCTACGGTAGGTGCTTTCTTTGGTGCCATATGAAAATCACAACTTTTTGTCCTCTGTAGTGTGTAAAATCTTGCCTTATACCTTTTGCATCATGCAAACTCAAAACCTAGCTTGAATCCATGTGCCCTAGTTTAAATTCTGTGCCCTAGATATTTTGCAATGATTTACTTTGCTCAAACCCTTCACCAATGGGGACGTAAGCTTCTCATGTGCACAAATCTTGTCTCCATGTCTAGTTTCAAACTCTTTGCACCTCAATACTCTTCGCTCAACTCGATCGCACTTAGCTCTTTCAAATTTTTACAATTTACAATGGTAAAAATGAACTCGTATCCCTTCCTTATATAGATTTTGAAAATTTTAGTGCATTTATTGCTCCTTCACCTACCAACAATCCTCATTAATTGACCCTTTTCATATTTTTCCATGTGGTACATCTTTGTGCCTCAGCTATAACCTTTATCATGCCTTCCTACCTTTTGGTTATAGACTTCTCTTCAGTACATGCTTCCATGCACCTGAGTACCTTGTCACTGCACCTTCTCCTAGTAGTCTCCATGACCGTTGCTTACCTTGCGTTATATTGTTCTTTCATTTATCTCCATATATGGTCATTATTTGGAAGCAATATTCTATTCACCAAATCTTCAAACTTTGAATAACATCTATAACAATTTTTTCCTTTGTGTACCCATTTCTCAATAACTACCCCACACAAATATGTATGTGCAGTCCTCTGTGCATGAAAATAATGCAAATGGTAATTAGCTTCTGGCGCACAAACACGCTTATTTCACAAAACACCAACTAAATTGACAAAGCATAGCGATGAAGAAGGAAATACATTAAGGGAATACATAATTGAAAACCTAATCTAAATGAAAATACTACCTTATTACAAACACCAAGAAGACTTATTTATAGTAGGGATTTAGCCTACTCCCGTTGAAGTAATCGGGTAATGTATTCCATCAAGCGTTTCTAACTGACAAGCTCTGTTTCAAGTATGTGAGTGATAACATATGGTCCTAACCAATGTACTTTGAGTTTTTCGATGGCGCAAAACTTAGAATCATAAAGAAGCACCATCTTCCATATCTCAAGATTTTTTCCCTAATGTGCCTATAATGCCATGCTTTCTACCTAGATTTTCTTGCTTCTAAGTCCAACGTGCTATTGCTTGTCGCTCATCCAAATTTATCAACTTGTCAATTCATTCTTATAATGCTTTCTCATCAACTAGACCTCCATCATGCGCAATACACAAAGAAGGTAATGTGGATTCCATAGAAGAATCGCTTTTGTGCCAAACACCAATTGAAAATGTGTGGCCTTGTTTAACCGATTGTATGTTGTTCTATATTCCCAAAGTACTATACAAAACTTTATCATCCCAATCCTTTCTTCCAACATCAAAATTTTTTTGTCAATGTATGGCTCAAAATATTGTTGAAATCCTAAGCAGTCCCATTTTCCTAAGGATGATATGGTGTAGTCTTATGGTGTGTAATCATGAATTCATCCAATAAAATTATGATTGTTTCACTCAAAAATGTGTGCCACTATCACTGGTCAAATTCAACGGGCATCCATACCTTGTAATAATATTTTCCCATAGAAACTTGGCTGTTGTAGCTGTTGTACAATCCTTTGTAGGCGTTGCTTCTTCCCACCTTGTTAGATAGTCTGTGCAAGTAATGATATAGTGCGATCCAGTCCTACGTGTGGTGATGAAATAGGACCCAAAAATCTATAGCCCATTTTTCAAACGGTTCTGCACTAGTAATAGGTCTTAGAGGAATTTCATCTCTTTGACCTAGTTTTCCAAGGCACTGATAGTGATCACAAGCCTTGCAATATGCCTTACAATATTTATACAGGGTCTCCCACCATAATCCAACGAGTAGAATCTTACGTGCAAGTGGCGTCACTTGCATAGTGCCCACCTGCAATACCACCATGAGCCTCCTCCATGATATATGTGTGCTCATGTTCCAATACACAGTGGTGCAATACTTCATCTCGACCTAACTTGTACAGGTCACCACTAATCAACATAAATGGTGCCGCATGAATAACAAGTTGTTTCTTCTCTAAGGATTTCATTCTTCTAGCGCCATACTTGTTCGTAGAAAGAAAAAAATGTCTTATAACTATGATGACATGTGTTGTAACCTATATAACTATGCATCGGGAATGGTATCTTCAATTTCATGTGCTTCTTCTCCCGACTGTATTCTAGATAGATGATTTGGTCTAGAATTACTTTTCCTGGTTTTACCACAACTGTGAAATCAAATTCTTGGAATAAGAGTACCCATCTACATATGCACCCCTATAAAATGGGCTTGTTTACCAAATAATTCAATGCCATGTGATCGGTATAAAATACAAATGGTGTTGCTAGTAGGTATTGTCTGAATTTATGTAGCGCATAGATCATTGACAAAGCTTCGCTCTGTAGTTATATAATTCTACTCTGCATGAGTCAACTTTCTACTAGAAAAATAGATAGGATGATCTATAATACCTTCTCTAGGATGAGCCAACACCATGCCAATGGCCATGTCAGAGGCATCCATATATATATGAAATAATTGGTCCCATAAAGGAAAGCACAGAATAGGCACTGTAGTAAGTTTCTCCTTCAATGTCTCGAATGCACGTTGTTGTGGTTCTCCCCAGTAGAACGTCCATTTTCCTTTTAGTAACTCCTCCAAAGGTGCGAAACCTTAGCATACCCCTTTATAAATTTTCTATAATACCTAGTGTGACCAAAGAATCGCACACCTCACTTTGACTGGTAGGATCTTCCAGGATGATAATGACTGCAACCTTAGTTGGATCAACCAACAAACCTTCTTTGCAGATGATGTTCCCTAACAATATTCCAAATGGTGTAGCAAATACACATTTCTTGATGTTCAAAGAGATGCTTAACTACCAACATATTTCAAACATTAAGCATAAATTGTCACAATGATCCTTAACAAGTCCATACACCATCCAATCATCTAAATAAACCTGCAAGAAGTTGTGAATAAAATCTTTGAATGCTTGAACAACTATGCGCAAAAATACAACAGTGTATTTTTCAGACCAAAAGGTATCACAGTATAGGCAAAGCTGCCCCATTCAGTAGTAAAAGTAGTCTTTCCTGATCCTCTTGTGCAATCCTAACCTGATGATACCCAAAGAATCCATATGTAAACGAATAGATTTCACGCCTGCAACGCCTTCTAGTATTTCCTCGTGAATGGCGTAGGAAAGGGATCAATCACACATGCAACATTCAGCTCCTTGTAGTCCACATAGATCCTAATCTGACCATCCTTCTTGATACTGATCACCATTGGGCTAACCCATTCTGACTCATCCAAGGGCTTGATGATTCCAGAATTCAACATTTTGTCAATTTCTTCTTTGACCTTTTCACACAAGTTGGGGTTCATCATGTAGGGTCTCTTTCTGATTGGGCACACACCTTCCTTAAGCTTTATCTTCATCTCTCCTAATGATTCATGCACACCTTTAAGTTCATGGTATCCCCGAGGAAATAAGTCCTGATAATCTTGTAGTAACTCAATGATTTTTTCCACTTGATTGCATCAATAGTCCCCAATTATGGCCTCCTTAGGCTCAACATCTGATCCAATATTCACTTTCTTTGTCTTCATAGGTTCATGATAGGCACGTGTGGTCTTATCTGCACTGTCCAAAACCTCACACCTACTTGTTGAATGGTCTACATCTAGATTTTCTACTTCTTCACCATCCACTAAGTTGACCATCTTTCCTTTTCCTTCTCAAAACACACTCCTAAGTCTTCCTCATCAAATAACTCTTGAATGAGTTCTTCCACCTTGGAACTATCTCCCATAGTTAAGCACTTTATAACCTTTAATGCCTCTTCTACTGGAGGTTTAGTAGAGAAAATTCAAACGTCTGGGTCATTCTTGCAATTAAATCCTACCAATTTCTAGTCTCTCTATGGAGTTCCGCATATACATACCAAGCACGTGCGTAGCCTTGTAAAGTGGAATAAAATTTGTGCACCCAGAGCGAAGGTGGTAAAGCTTCCTGCCCCTCTATCCAAAGTCTCTCACACTATTGAACATGGTGTTGAACAAGTTGATTACCATGATAAGTGTAGATTTGAGTAGGTGCATTACTCTTGAAGAACCTAGTAGCAAGAACAATCCTAATTTCATTCCATCCTATAAGATTATCCTTGTGAACCACCCACCACTTATTGCTGTCCCATGTAGGGTATATGCTAACATATTCCATCTCTCCAATTGGTCTATCCACTATTCCTCCATGGTGCACATAAATACCGTAGGATCTCCTTCTCCAGTGTAACGAGGTACTGAGTTGTTACATATTATCCTGATACAACGAGGTCTTCTACCCCACGCAAATGTGGTCTTTACTTCGTGCCCTACCAACTCATAAGTACTATGAGCCCAATTATCACAAGAAACACTTGTAGTATTGCTAATAGACTATGCATCTTCCCACTGAAGGATTCCTTCTTTAGATGGCTCAAGTACCTCTGGGTCCCGGATGACACGTACATAAATCCTATTTAGGTCTTCCTCACTCAAAGGCTCAACATAGGGCATAGATTTTCCATCTGTTAAAGGGATAATAAATCTTTCCTCCTTGTTTTCAAAACTGATATAAACCTTGTTGAACCGAAGATCAACATTATTTTCATAGCACCAAGGATGCCCAAGTAGATCTGGGAAGTTATCTACCTTTGCTAGTGCCAAAACCTCCAAATCCCCAGTGAACTTGGATCCCTGTATGATAATGGATGCATCTTTTAAAACTCCGATGGGAGTGGCCTTAGTTCGGTTAGACATGAACAATATATTCGAAGATGAATGCAATAGAGGTATCCCCATTTGTACCCATGCATATAAAGTAAGAACATTGATTTCCACACATGTATCAATTAATATATTACTCAAAAGTCATCCATTCACAACAACATTTAGAGTGATTTCCTTGTCATAATCTAAGCTATGAGGGAGAAGGTTTACATGCAGGATCTGCCATCCAGTCTCAATACTTGCATGTAGAGTGTTTCCCTTTAACCAATTCCCTAACAGTGGGATGATATTCTCCTAGCGCAACATCTTGCACACTTCTTTCAAGTCATCCATATCAGATTGGACCGTTTCTACTGATTTCTTTTGCTCCATCTTCAGTGATTACTCCTTTAAATACTTGTATTTCACCTTGAATATTTCTAAGTACCTCCATGGTTTCTTGATAAACCTCCTTCTAATGGGTAGGATCTAGGTACCGTGCATGCATGTATAACCTCCTCCTTAGTGATGGTAGGCTTATGCTTCTGATGCTTCTTTAGCGTGCGCGCGCTTTGACGTGGGTAGTGATATTTATAGGAAATGCCTCAAATTCTGGTTCCAACTTGGGCATCCACTGATTTTCCACAACGCATTGTATCCTAACCATCCCTACACCTTTGTTTTCTTATTTATGCTACTTACTAAGATGCTCATACAAGTCCTGGGAATTCCTCATAACTATGATTATTTCCACAGAAAGAACATGTAATATTTTGGGGAAATTCACACATGTAGTGGTTAGGAGATCCACATGTATAACATGTTCCACAAGGAAACTCACCTCATCCACCACCATGACCTCATCCTCTGAATCCACCATGGTATCCTTGACCTATGCCACGACCTCCTTCAAAACGACCTTCATTCCGATCATAGCGCACTTGATTGTGATCCTAATCATGATGTTTGTTATTGCCTTTAGAGTTATCTCGATACTCATGTCTTATCGTATAAAAATATCTATAGCATCATGGATTTGACCAATCAACCGATAGTCTTCCATGTCATGAGTTATGGACCTGTAATTTTTACGGTAGAAGAAGACAAATTTTTCCTTATCATGCGCATTGTAATAATGGGTAGTGGATAGCATCATGGTTTAAATGACATATCTCATAGTCTAGCAATAATGAGCATATTGATATGTGGGGAAAACTATCCTTGGTGTGAACTTCCACCTCACAATCTATACACCAAATCCTTGTGGCATCTCATGTGCTGAATTTTCCGATAGCTTCTCCAACTTCTTTGCCATGGTTGCGATCTATGCTTCCAAAAATGGGCTCACCCTAGTGTCTATACTTCCAATTGCCTCAACGCGTAAAACTTCTTCAAGTGCTTTAATGGATTAGTGTATGTCTTATGTGATAGCGCCCTTCTAAAAGGTGTAATCAAACCTTCAACGAACCATCGCATGATGCATTTCATGAATATCATAAGAAAGCTCAAATAAAAGTGTTTTGAAATGGACATCATACTCTCTCGACACTCTCGGAGTGAATTTCTTAATATCCTTGAGCACACTTATACTCTTCTACTCAAATTCAGGGATGTGAACCTCTTTAAGGAAAGCATCTTTTAAAGTCAATAGTCTACACAAGTTTGTTCGTGGTCAAACTTTCACTAGTCTGTGTGCACACCTTGTAATATAGTGGCCAATTGACTTTCCCTAAGCTCGAACTTGTGATTCCCTTTACGTGCCACAATATTTCACATAGGTGCATGTGTTCAACAATATCTTCTATGCCCTTATACTCTCGAAGACAAAGAGACATCTCCATGTAAATATTCTCGGAGTTGGTTGAGTACGGACCTTGCCCACCCGATCCAAAACCTCCCGTGTTTCCTCTTTGCCTCCGTAACCACCGAGCCACTGGAGCTAGAACCACCTATACCTCCCGATCCTCCACCTGTAGCTAGAGATGGACCAAAATATGTACTTCCATGTGTCCCAAAAGTAGTACTGAACTACACCCCTGCAGCTTGTATTACCACTCCCAGAAGTGAGGCCAAAATTCTGCGTACTTAAATTCTATGCAGATGATACACCTGAAAAGGTACCTCCAAACAACAATGAAGACATTTGCGCTGTCATTGATGTGCTTGTTATATGACTTACTCCTGCTCTCCCACTACCTAAATTAGCTTGCTGACTATTTGTTATACTAGATACTGGAAGACCAAGTGCAAGGGAAAGGTTACTAGGTAGATTCAGATGCGTGTCCGCGACCTATGTCATCTCTCATCGCACGCTTCTACGTGAGGCCAAGGGGGTTCCTATCATGTTTTCCCAAATGGGGGAGTTCCTGATGCTCTAGTTCCACGTCTTTTGCGTGAACTTCAAATCCTTCACGAACCATCTCTCTCCACAACACCATTCACTCTACAACATCCCACTTTGCTTCTCTATCTCCCTCTTGCGCTCCTCATTATACTTAAACCACCTTTCCTCTCTCTTTTTTTTCTCACACTAGGTATTCCATCTTTCACCAAACCTACTCCTACTCTCGTGCTTGGTGGGGTTTAGTTAGTCATTGGTTTGTTTTCAAAATTTAGGGTTACCATCAAGATTTTGATCAGGTGGAATGCCTTACGGGTAAGTTCCTTGGGATATCATAAAAATTGGACCCGACCGACCCCTATCTCTATCTGGGGTTGGGCCCCTATATATAGAACTCCATTGGGTCACCTATTCTATATCTATAATCCCCTGAGATACTCGAGTAAATAGAAATAAATAGATCTGAGATTTCTTAATTTCCTCTCTATAGTACTAGTCAAGGCATGCTACTTATGGGAAATAATACGTGGAAATTAAGTATTCTAGAATATAGCTTTCAGAGCACCATGAAACCAAGTATCCACAGCGTGTGTCGAAATCATCAGCATCATAGAGGGCCTGAAATTCTTCATGTGTCCAAACAAGTGTGTGACACCTCTAATCCATTTTAGATGCATAAGAACTAGCCACTCATACATTCTATTGGAAAAATCGCAAAGAATCTCTCATAAAACTATCATATAGATTCTATTCCACCTATGCGCGTGCGTATAAAATTAGGTCCATCTTTGAACCTCTATGCGTATTCTTCTTCTAGATCATGTATCCAATCCTCAACAATTGCTAGGGTTATCGTGCATATGTATTCATCGCGAACCATCCTGAAAACAACTGAAAAAGAGGTCCCGACAATAGAACCAATAATGCAGCCTAGAATTTACCAAGAAAAACCTGGCACGCTGACACATCACTCACTTAGATCGAACACTCACCAAGCACACAATGGTACCAGCCCTCTTTAGGGTTATTGTTGCAGGATATTATCATGATGAAGAATTAATGCATTTAGATCCATAATTAACATAACATTCTACAGAGCATGTCCAAATCTAGATCTATAGAGTAACCGATTTAAATAATATCCATAATGAAGTCAATCATGTAAGAACATATTATAATCAGGATTAATACTTTGATTCAGCTAATACACTCCATTATATTAAACACAATAAATACATAGAAGCTTATTACAACAAGTAATACTATAAGCTCATGCGTGCAACAAATCTAAAGCAAAGATAATCTCACAATAATCCAATTCTCATATCGTCCTCCTATACTATGCAGATCACTATATATTTATAAGGGTGGGGAATTTCCCTTCACCATTGCATAACTCCCAAAATAGGTCGCATGCTGAAAATAGCCACGTGCCTTTACAATAATAACCACACATGCAAGTGCGCTAACAATAGACCTCTTCTAGTTAATTGGTAGTAACAATTCTATTCTTAGCCCGCACCCATGTAAAGCGCTTAGTAGCTACTCTTCCAAAAATAACCGAGGCGTGTCATGAAATTCTTTATCCGGTTTGTGTTGTCTACACTCTATCTCCAAAAATAGCCCGTACATGCAAAAATGGCTAAGTCTCGAATCTTCCCTTGTCTTCTACGCGCATGTCCTTCCCGATCCTTACGTGCCTTTGACTACGCCTGTTCTCACGCGTGAACCTTCGTGTGTCTTATGGTAAGTATCACACCTTTTCGCTCAACATTTATGGGACATAACAAAGGCTTCATCAAATAGTTGAAATGATTGGATTTGGAGCACGAAAGAAATATGTTTTATGCAGGAACTGGAAAATAATTTGATTAGTTATGTCTGTGAGAGAGAGAATGATAATTGATTGATTATACCCCTCCAGTGGGATAAAAATTAGAAATGGATTCATCTTCAAATTTTTAATAGCATATAGGTCTGTGATGGTGATTTTACAGGTGATATTTATCGAGAAATGTTTGAGGAATAGCTGGGTGAGTTGTGTGAATGAAAAGAGGGAATATTGTGGAATGCTATTATACCAGTCTAAAGTAGGTCCTGCTAAAGACATGGGGAACATCCTTAGCATAAGGTCTTGGTCATGAGATATAAGGTAACAAGCATGACAAAAGGCTCAGATGTGCTATTAGGGATCTTCCTTGCTATAGAATATGAGGAATTTGGGAAGCTCCTAGTGAGGAGGGTAAGCCTTATACGGTACAAAGGGGTGAATAGGTTCATTACATATTTGTTCGTATGATAGTGTATTCTTAGGACCCATGGAGGTAGCTTCAAGGATGGATATGTGGTTTATTAAGGCCTGAAGAGGGTCGATCTGTGGTTTTTGTTGTGTGCTAGATGAGGATGAATTGGGTTGATTAAATGAGAATTGATTAGGTTGTTGATATGATTGATATTGTTGTGGGATGTTTTGTTGGAAGGGAATGTTTTATTGAGGGATGTTCATAGGAATGTTATAGGCAGGTTGTGAGACTAAAGGTTGTGATGGTTGGATATATTGATACTGAGGAGGGATGGATGTATTAAAAGGAGGTAATGATTGTTGTGGTGTGTGTTGGAAGGGAATAAATGTGTGGATAAGGGCAAAGAATACTGGATTCTTGTTGAAAGGGGAAAGCATAAAAATAAGGGGTGATGATTGTGGGATGTTTTAAAGGGGAGTAGATGCATGGATAAGGGGCTAGGATTGTTGTAATGAGGTTTGGGAAGAATAAAATGATTGTGATGGTTGACGTACGTGTTGTGCTATAAGCGGGGTTGAAAATTGTGCGAAGTTGGATGAGTATCGGTAATAGTGCATGTATTAATTAAAGGTGCAAATGTGGGAATATACATAGTAATGTTTTGAAGGGGTGGTATGGTTTGTTGAGATGGTGGTGGTTGAGGTATGCTAATAGGGACAACGTCGAAAATCATAGAGGTATTTGAATGGTAGAGGAAGCTGGAGGGGTTTGTGTGGGTGAAGAGGTGTTTGTATCATTTTGAAGTGGTGTAGAACCAGTTGAAGGGTCAGGTTGTTGAATGGTTATGTCTTGTGAAGAAATCATGTTAAGGTCGAAGGTAATCATGGGAACCAAAGACAAGATGATATATATTTTTGGTCGATCATTGCTAGAATAAGAATATATTTACTTTGACAAAAGTTTGTGGTTCATGGATGAGATGGGAAAAATTGCATGAAGGATCAAGTGTATATGGAAATGGTTTAGGTAATGATGATTGAAGATGGAAACCCCTAACAATAAAGTATGCATTAAGAGCCACAAGGTTTGAGTCAAGGATTTGTGAGGAGACAAGATCCCTATTGTTGAGGAACTATGGACGAAGGGATCATGTCTTTAAGATGAAGCAAATTGACTACTAGGAGAATGTGGTTGTTCTTGATCTTTGGGTGGGGTGAAGTAACATTTTGTCGTTCATGAAAGGAATGCCGATGTTCCAAAGATTTTTTTGAGTGTTATAAATGGAACATGTAATATCATCTATCATGTTTCTAGATTTTCAAGTCGGGGTGTTGATAAAATTTCTTGGTGTTGATCAATGAGTCGTTGGGATTCATCTAGTTGGGTTTGGGCTTGTTGTAAAGTTTGGTGGTATTGTGGTGTGGATTGTTGGAATGGACTGGACATGTTTTTGAGGTATGGATGCGAGATTTCTATCTTGTAAGTACCATATTAACAAACAAACAATCACCTAACAAATGAAAAGAAATCTAGATTGGTTGATTACAAACAACAAGAAAAATCACACAGAAAGAGTTTGATTATCTTGATTAATTAAGAAAAAGTGGAATATGTAAAACGACTTATAGGATCCTAGGAAATGGCTATCTATGGATGGTTTCAAGAATGTTTAAGGTTAGATTCCTTGATATACCCGAAGATATGTGAAGCCAAAATCTTTGCTCGTGCTAGTATGGGGCCTGATATTGGGGCATACCCCCTCACTTCATAATTCTACAACAATAAGGGAGTCGGGTGTTTAGCCAATATACCGATAACCAATTGTTTATACTGACTAGAACACCAAGTCAATTTCCTATTGGGTGATGAAATCCCAATAGTTATCACTTGGGTAGGAGTGTTTGATGCAAGTTTGATGTTTGATGTGGTTTGGCTATGTGTGGGGGAAGAATTAAGTGAATACAATAAATTAATACTTCTAATTAATCTATGTGATCAAACAGATGCAAGGTTCATTTTAAATCCAAAAGAAAAGATTGACTTTGATGAGAGTAGACAACGAAATGTAATATGGAACTGAATCGTTTTCAAATTTTTTAATATTTTTAGTTAAGAAATAGCCGCAAGCAAAAGCTTCTAAAGCATAAATCTGTAAAAAGGTATTAGCAGAAAACATAAAACACCACAAGAAATGATGTTAGAGGCTAACCCGATTGAGTAATAAAAATAGTCACGAGAGATCGTTGGCGATTGATAGAATCAATGGCCATTCACACAATTTTTGTCAATTCACATAATCACTTGGATTTGATATCACTGATTGAAGAGCAGAAGGCCTAAAATGCATGGAAAATTGATTTAAAAGAAATGAAAACAAAATAAAGAAGGGACTAAAGGTCCCACCGACATGCTTTAGAATGCTTAGAGATGTTTTTAATTTTCTACTCAAATTAATGATGTGAAATAATAAAAAAATTGACCTTAGAAGACGAGTGGTTTACTGATACTCGTAGAGATGGATGCTGAATTTGATGTTTGATAGAAGTTGATCAAGTATGGATTGAAGGATGAAGACCTAGAAGGAATTCACGTGCATTAAATAGTTACACTTCACCAAAGTGTAGGAGTTGCGAGATTAAAGCAAGCAAGCTTTGTAAAGTAATGTGCATGCATATGAGAGCTCAAGATTCAAAAATGGAGTAGAATGGAATTGCTTGGCTTTGGCTTCCCATAGATAAAAAAGGAGGTGAGTACAAATAGGGCGTGTAATGTGTAACTCCCATGTAAGAGAATATTCCTCCGTGATGGAGAAGAGGAGTTACTTTCCCAAATAGGAATGTAACTCCCATGATGCACACTTACACATATGAAATTTTTGTAAGGGAATCTATCATAACTAAGATGCCACCTAGACCCATGTCCACCTAAGTGAGATGACTCACCCAAAGGAAGTGGAATAACACTAAATAAGTGAAGAAAATACCACCGCAACATGTTGTGAGATTCTAGGCGCAGCAAACTGCTTGAGAAGATCGAACATAGTGGTAACGATTGTGTGGTAGAGTTCCAACGTGGTTTGTAAGGACACCGCAAAACCATGAGTGGGCCGGAGTGAAACCGGTCATAGAAGCAAGGCAGTAAAAACATGAAGCACAGAGCCAACAAATCAAAGGTCAAGCAATGCGCAAAGGATGGTTGAGTCACACCAGAGGGTTGAGCGGTCGAAGACTTGGATGTAAAACCCAATGAAGCAGCCACAAATCCATTTGTAGAGTGTTGGTCCGAAAATCATGGCGTGGAAAGATCTATGGATGTACGGTGCTTAGCCCCCTCTTTGAGACAAAGAAAGCTAAACTGTTTATTGCTATTTCTACTAGCAGAACCTATGCAAGTCTCATGCATTCTACCTTCGGGGTTGGGATCTCATCCCAAGAGAGCGTTCTAGGCTACGAAAGAAAGGAATGAAAGAGGGAGAAGAGAAAGAACAGATCCGAAGGGAGAAAAGAAATGAATTCCAAAGCAGAAAGGTCAGAAGATTTATGTTTTTAGTTTGGTAGTAAACAGAGCCAAACCTACTTGCATAAATAAACAAAGCAATACTGATAAACAAATGACGGAAAAGTAGATATGAATCCAACAGATTAAACACATACAGATCTAACGTAAGAAAGATCTAATGTATAACATGCATTGAGCACAAAGTCTGAATAATTGTATTACTGTTCTCTTCTGTTACAAGAAAGCTCAAAGTCTTTCTCTCCTCACTTCTATTTCTATCTAAAAGATGTTCACCCTGAATACAACAAGTATTCCCATATTTATAGAAGATGAGGGAGAGAGAAGGCAAAATGGAGCCAACCACTTTTGAAATGGCGCATGAAAGTTGTCACGCCGATTAGAGAAAACGTGCGCCCTTTGGCGCACCAAAACTTTGTGTTGCAGCGATATTATGTGCGCCCTTTGGCGCACTAAAATGCTAACATGGAAAACCATGTGCCAAAGGCTTTTAAGTGGGCGCACCAAAACTTTGTGTTGCAAGGCAAATCCATGCGCCCAGCCAAAAAAGGCTCAAAAAGACTAAGTTCGAAAACTAGATTTCCCGGGAAGGGATTTTACAACGTTTCGAACACGAAGGATCCCTAACGAGGGATCGAAACAAAATTTTCGGTATGGTTATCGGTAAAATTGCCCTTGTCAATTTTACGGGATAACAGCTGGCTCTTTCTGGGGACTATCCCTGAGTGAACTCGGGGGTAGAGAATCCCAGATTTCATGTGCCTATCCATTGGGTACGGAGTCAAAAACAAGGGGGACCGGAGGGGAGACAAAGGAAACACACAACCAACCGAAAGCAAACACACGACGAAAGCAAACACACAACTAAAATATAAACTGTACAAAGAAGAGAGCAAGCTCTACTTCCTGAAGATCTTGAGATGTTGCCCGCTATAGGGAAGCGGGAGTTCAGCTCCATCCAGATATGAGAGATAGAAACTATTCTCTCCATTGAGTTGCTTGATTTTGAAGGGCCCTCTCCATAGGGAATCAAATTTTCTGTGCATGCCCTTTGGCTCTCTTCGCTTGTCCCACAAGAGGACAAGGTCTCCCACTTGAAAATTTCTCTGCTTGGCTTTCTTATCAAAAAGCCTCTTTACTTGATTCTGATGTTCAGTGATCCTGTCGACCACTCTTACTCTCTTTTCTTCAAGTTCCGTAAGATACATGATTCTCTTTTCTAGAGAATTCTGGAAAGTTTCATCTTCGATTACTCGTGCCAGCGTAGCAGAAGTTCAAGCCAGAAATGGGAAGTTCGGCATCGTGCCATATAACACTTGAAAAGGTGACATGCGAGAGATCTCTTGGGAGTAATGCGGTCCGCCATGTCGTGAAAGACTTGTGCCATATCCGCCGGTTCTCATCTACTAATTTCCGTATGATGTATGGTCACCAAGTTCTTATTATTTCCGCCCACCATTTCCCGAGGGTAATAATCCGAGGCATGCGCTAAAGTTATCCCATATTCATAGAAAAAACTGAGGAGAAGTTAGAAGCATTATCAGCAAAGAGCGATTTTGTTTGGAACGCCTAACTCTTTGATAAAACTGCAAACCACCTCAGAAGTGGCATGCTTGACAGGTATGGCTTCCACCCACTTAGTGAAGTAATCCGTTGCTGTAAGGACATAGCTATGTCCAGCACTCGATTGAGGATTGAGTGCGCCAATAAAATCAATTCCCCATTGCGCCTCAATGGTTCATTGATAATGACCGCCTTAGGGGGGGCAGCCAACTTGGGCTTGCCCGGGACTTAATTGCCGATGGGTTCACACTTTTGCCACCTGTAGCCGCATCTTGAAAGAGCGTCGGCCAGTAGTACCTGGCTCGAATGATCTTGTGTGCTGTCACGGAAGAAGAAAAATGGCCTCCACAGGCTGAATTGTGAAAACTTTCCAAAGAGTTTTACTTGCATGGGCTTGTCAACACATCACAGAAGACACCGTCTATCCCGCGCTTATATAAACCGTCATCCCGGATGACATATTTAGCTGCCCCGAGCTTTATAGTTTCTCCTTTGCATAGCTAGGTGCATTTTCGCCGTAGGTAAGGAAGAATTGAGTACCACTCATCACTAAAAGCAATAAATAAAACTAGAGGCAGAGAATCAGTTCCTCTAGAGGGCTTTGCTCTTCGGCTGATCCAGGTTTTCTCTAATCTTTGTTTTCAGCCATTACTCACATGCCCTTGCCCTTACCAAAGCCTTGGTTGGTTTAATATCCAGTCATATTCCCGGACCTCATGATCCAATTCCTCTTAAACTTCCTAACTCCCCGCTGAGTTAGAATTGATTTCACCGCCTGTCGGGACCAACACCACCGTATGCGAGTTTAGAATGTAATACCTGAAATTCTTCACTACTTTGATAATGGCAAAGGCATGCTTTTCCAATTGAGTATCTTGACTCGTGAGGCTTGAGGGAGAACTTAATCGGGGATTCAATGTCTTGAATTGCATTAAGATTGAACACGTATGTTCCGATGCGTAGCTATACATGATGAAGTCCTTGAGAAGTCGGGACATATCAGGTCCGTGCACGAAACGAAGCTTTTATTTCTTCAAATGACCTTTTCCCTTCTTCACTCCATCTGAAAGTGGGTGATCCTTTCATCATGTTCAGTATGTGGCGAGTCTTTTCGGCAAAGTCAGGAACAAAACGCCTAAGAAAGTTCACCTTTCCGAAGAAAGAATGAACACCAGTCTTGCTTGTAGGCAGAGTAAGGTTCTGAATAGCCTTAACCCTTTCAATATCTATCTTCGTTCCTTCTTTGCTAACCACATGCCCTAGCAACTTCCCTTCCGTGACTCCAAAAATGGACTTTTTGGGATTTAGGGAAATTCCATGTTCTCGGCACCTGGCCAATACTTGCTCCAAGTGATCACAATGATCACTTCGTTGTTTAGAGAACACGGTCAAGTCATCTAGATAAACTACAATGACTTTTCCCATCATACCTTTAAATGCAAAGTCCATGGCCCGTTGAAAAGTAGCACCTGCATTAGTTAGGCCAAAAGGCATCCTGCTGTAGGCAAATGTACCCCAGGGAGTAGTGAATGCTGTTTTGAATTGATCTTCAGGCGAGACTTCAATCTGATTGTAGCCTGAAAAACCGTCAAGCATGGACAGCATCTCTGATCCAGTTACTGCTTGCAGAACTTGATCCATTATCGGAAGAGGGTAGTTGTCTTTCAGCGAAGCTTGATTCAAGTTTCGGAAGTCTACGCATATGCGTATCTCGCCGTTTTTCTTGCGCACTGGTACAATATTTGCTACCCAAGTACTGTGATGGATAGGGAAGATGATTCTCGCATCCAACATCTTCTGAATTTCGGCCTGGATGGTACCCGAGATCTTAGGATTATAATGCCTTTGCTTCTGGCGAAAGGCTTTGACATCTTCTTTCAGCGGTATGTCATGCTGAACGTCCTTTGGCTTGAAGGACTTTAGATCGGCATAGGACCATGCCAACACATCTATATATTTCTTCAGCAACTTGACAAATTTCCGCTTCTAAACATTTGCCAATGTTTACAATCTGCGGGTGTGCCTCGTAACCTATATTGACTGTTCTGTCTCTCCTGGGATGAGTCAGGACCATCTCGCCTCTTCTTTTTCACAAAACGGTCATGCCTGTCAAACAAGCGCTCCAGAGAAACCAGGCCCTTTGGAATTTTATTTCCTTTGAGCTGACATATGCCGTCTTTCTCCTCTGATTCATGGTTTTGACCGTTGATTGATTCACGGCATGTAGAAGTGGATCCTTCAAAATACAACTCGTCAAAATTTTCTGATTTTTCTAGAAAGGCAATGAGGTGATTATCATCGTTGAATACCTGCCAATGCTGAGAGTTGTCTGGCACGCTCGGGCGGAAAACCACTTCAATGGTGTATTTGTTCGTTTTCAAACCCGGGTGTGGGAGCATGAGAGATGCTGAAACGGCCAATGAATCGGCCATGTCATTTTGAGCTCTTGGAATTGCCCCTATCGAAAAGGCATCAAATTCCTCGATGTCATGTCCCATATTTGCGTTGCGGTAGTGCACGAGCCTTTCATTTTTCACTTGGTAAATCCTTTTGACTTGATTTACAACTAGCTCAAAGATCACCTTGTACCTTTAGATTTTTAATTCCCCTTTCCTTTGCGGCTTGATACCGAGTAACAGAGATTCATACTCAGCAGATTGTTAGTATTGAAAAAGCAACTTGAAAGAAAGAGGAATTACCTCCTCTTCGGGAGATATTAAAATGCCACATCCACTAGTCACGCAGCTACCATCAAACCGCAAGGTCTAGATCTCATTAAGATCCTTTTCTTGAACAAAAATTCCCTTGTGACCGTCTCGTAGATAAGAAGTAGTTCCCATCCCCGATGATTCAAAAAGGATTTGGGCTTTGGGGTCCTCGTAGCTAGTAACTGGTACTTCTTTTGCGATTCTGGTTCTAAAGTCTGCATCACACCTTTGACGGGTATTCTAGCCTTAGACCAGATCCATGTGAATTTCTCCACCAACTTCACCGCAAAAGCTTCTTCCCAAAGAGAATTCCATAAATTGGCTTTGGAATGCCAAAGAACGATCATTTTTACTCTTTATCTCGGGAAAGCCGCAAAACGCAAATTGGCGTCTTTGATTTGCCAACCAACGGAACTTGCTTGGTTTCCAATGAATAACATCTGCCGAACGGTTTGGTAAGAGTGAGGCCCAAAGCATGGGCGACTTTCGCCGGCATGACATTATCAGAAGCTCCTGAATCAATTATACAGTTGCTCAACTTATGGCCGTTGATTAGGAGAGAGAGATAGAAAGGTTCTATCTTGCCTGATGCAGATGTCGAAGCAACATTTATGTGGGATTCAGGAGGAGTGGAAAGGATTCCTTTCGGGGAAACCTGTTTAGATGTAAAACTTGACTCGAATATATTTAGTTAATCTTACAAGTCTCGATTTGGTACTCAAATTTGCATCTTGGTGCATGATCTATTATATCAATGCGGCCAAGGGTTGCGTTGCATGAGGGAATGAGTCCTTCATTTCACGATGGTGGAATAGGGTTACTGATCTTGATAGGAATATGAGGGGCTGATTCGGAGGAGAGATGGGTGGAAAAGACTTCTTTGAAAAGACTTAACAGGGGAATTGAGAGGAAGAGGATCACCTCTTCTGAAGAATGGTCGAGGCGCGTTTGACACAACCTTCTCCTTCCGTAATATGGGCAGCAACTTCCGCTTCCTTTCCTTGCGAGTGGGTAAAAACAGCGTAGGGATTGTCCACTTGCATGCCCCGAGTACTCTCTTCTTCATCGATTCATCCTCATCAAATTCCATGTATCCAATAGTAGAGTCGCCACTGAAAACGACATCTTGATCATCTTCGCCTTGAGGCGAAGGTTCTTCAAAATGATTTAAAAGCATTGACCGGAGGAGCTTAAGCCCAACCGTGGAGCTTCACGGGTAGACGGTCTTTGTGAAACATTGTTGGGAATGAAACTCCTTCGTGGAACGTCTCGGTATGAAGAACTAGGAGCTCGCCAATCGCAATGCGAGCAGATCATTCGCCATCTTTTGGAATGCTAGATCGTTAGTAGGCGAGGGATCCGGGCGAAGATTTGGACTTTGATGATTCCTTTCTCAACTCGCTTGATATTATCAAATTGTCTTCTATCCGAATGGCAGACTTTGAGCGAAGGCTGCGTCATCTTGAAGGAGCAAGAAGTCGACTTTTGAGCTCATGGCGTTCACGAAGAAACACTTCGATTCTCGGTGTTGGAAGCATGGCGAGGGACACGGTTGATTAATGCATTGAATCGGGTGACGGGGTCTCTTTTTCGTGTGAGCGATCCGTGATAACAACGCAAATGCATCTTCCGGAGGCATGTGATCTTTTCAAAAGCTTCCCGAGGTTGCCCAATCAAGATACGGCCGCAAATGCTAAAACCATTCGGTAACCCTTGTAGAGTTTCCAGAAAAAGGTGAACCGACACATCTTCGTGAGTCACGTCCAAAATACTGCATGACATAATGAAAGCAGATATGTGGGAATCCGTGCTTTGATTTCCGCTCCCGTCGAATTTAGGAAAATTCTTTCGAGATTTCAAAGGGAGCGCGTGAACTGGATGTGGCAGTGCGAGAGGACCCATAGCATTTCCCCATGGTACCGCCATTTGAAAGGCTGGAAAAAGCACACGAGCTGGGAGGGTGGTTCCACTGAGCAGCAAGGCACTACAAAGGGATGTAGATGCTCCTTGTAAAAGACTTTTTCTTCGTGGGGGTGAGACACTCCTGGATGACCATATGAGCATAACAAAAAACGTGCCGGTGTTACTTGAAATTGTGCCTTTGAAGCATATCGAAAGTGGGATCAACTTCTCCACAGGCTCTCCTGCTGCACGTAAAAGGTTCACTTGCAACAATTCCAGATCTGCGCGATGTTATGGCTTTATTTTTGGGTGTACTTGCTGATTTTCTGGTTTTTCTCATCAAAAACCAGCAGGCATGCACTTTTCTAGATATTTAAAACTATCCTCTTCAAAACCGATTACGGTTAATGACAAATAGTAGTGAGGATAAGATGGCAGGAAGAATAGCAGTGATTTTCAGATCTGATTTTTACTTTTCGAGGGTTTTAAACTTTTTTAGAAAATAGTCAAAAACTTCGACTACGGAAAAATGCTAATTTTGATTAAAACTCAAATAACTAAAGATCTCAGAATTAGGGATCTATGGATCTCGTAAGAAAATTTTCAATTTCGGGCACTTTTACAAATTTTTGGATTTTCAACAAAAAGTTCGATTTGCAAACCGGCAGCAATTTTATTATTTTTCGATTTTATATTATGCCACCACCATAGATCTCGCTGATCGATCTATCCGTCACCCGCAGAGTCGCCAAAATCATTGGTCCGAAAAATCAGTCAAGTGGACGATCTATGGATAGATGAGCCAACAGCGGTGTGCGAGGCTGAAGACAAAAAGCGAAACCTATTTCTACTAGCAGAACCTATGCAAGTCTCATGATTCTACCTTCGAAGTTGGGATCTCATCCCAAGAGAGTCGCCAAAATCGTTGGTTCGAAAATCTATCGCGTGGATAGATCTATGGATAGACGAGCCAAAGCAAAGGCTTAGCCCCTCTTTGAGACAGCAAAGCGAAATCTGGTTTATTGCTATTTCTACTAGCAGAACCACCAAAGTCTCACGATTCTGCCTTCTGGGGTTGGGATCTCATCCCGAGAGCTCGTGCCAACGAAAAGAAAGGAATGAAAGAGGGAGAAGAGAAAGAACAGATCCGAAGGAGAAAAGAAATGAATTCCAAAGTAGAAAGGTGTTTATGTTTTTAGTTTGGTAGTAAGCAAATGAGCCAAACCTACTTGCATAAATAAACAAAGCAATACCGATAAACAAATGACGGAAAAGTAGATATGAATCCAACCGATTAAACACATGAGATCTAACGTAAGAAAGATCTAATGTATAACACAACTATTGAGCACAAAGTCCGAATAATTGTAATCAGACATCTCACATTACAAGAAAGCTCAAAGTCTTTCTCTCCTCACTTCTATTTCTATCTAAAATGTTCTCACCTAAATACAACAAAATTCCCATATTTATAGAAGATGAGGGAGAGAGAAGGCAAAATGGAGCCAACCACTTTTGAAATGGCGCATGAAAGTTCTTTGTCAGAGGAAAAACGTGCGCCCTTTGGCGCACCAAAACTTTGTGTTGCAGTAATGATATTATGTGTGCCTTTGCGCACCGAAAGTGGAGCAACAAAAGCAATGTCAACAATAAGGCGCATGCGCCTTGCGCGCAGAGACTCAACATCCTTTGTAAAGACGTGCAAACATGGAAAACCATGCGCCAAAGGCTTTTAAGTGGGCGCACCAAAACTTTGTGTTGCAAGGCAAATCCATGCCCGGCCAAAAAAGGCTCAAAAAGACTAAGTTCGAAAACTAGATTTCCGTTTTACAACGCTTGAACGAAGGATCCCTAACGGGGATCGAAACAAAATTTTCAATGGAGATTGGTAAAATTGCCCTTGTCAATTTTACGGGATAACATAGAGAAGACCAAGAAAATAGTCCGAAAAAGGTTGAAAATTTTTCAATCGAGATTGTTGCAAATGGTAACCACGCTGAATGTGCACATCCAAACGATGTAAACCGTAACCAAAGAACGAGTCAATGCTAGGTTCAAGTGATGGTCTCGAGCTTCTGTGTAGAGATTCCACACAGCGAGCTCCCCATGGGCACGAGCAAAACATTCAAATCTATGGGACGAGGCCAAAGCTCATAGTAATAATGATCTCCAAAGGAAAAACTGAGTCATAAGGCCAGGCGGTGGAGTGTTGGTGCAACGAAGAAGAACCACAAACCAATGTTTCAACCAAGGCATAGGAAAAGGAAAACACATGTGCAATAAACTTCAACATTGAACCAATATCACAAAGCAAGCCGGAAACGTGAGCACAATATCACAAGCAAGGCACGAGTGGTGGACTTGGTTTCAAAATGTAACAACAAGCAATGAAACCAATGTAATGTAGAGTATGAGACGTGAGATGGGTAGAGAGCTAGGTAGTGAGCTGGATTTTGCAACACATTAAACCCGAAACATACACCCACAAGAATCTCAAAATATGCAAGTAAAACACATGCAAAAGCAAGAGCTTGCACAAGCAACTACACGGTGGAGCAACAATGGTGAGCGACGCAATTCCGGTCCCCTCAAATCTGATACCATGAAGGAGTGAAGGACGAAGACCTGAAAGGAATTCACATGCATTGAATAGTCACACTTCACCAAAGTGTAGGAGTTACGAGATTAAAGCAAGCAAGATTTGTAAAGCAATGTGCATGCATATGAGAGCTCAAGATTAAAAAATGGAGTAGAATGGAATTGCTTGGCTTTGGCTTCCCATAGATCAAAAAGGAGGTGAGTACAAATAGGGGAGTAATTTATAACTCCCATGCAAGAGAATATTCCTCCATGATGGAGAAGAGGAGTTACTTTCCCAAATGGGAATGTAACTCCCATGACACACACTTACACATATGATAGATTTCGTAAGGGAATCTATCATAACTAAGATGCCACCTAGATCCATGTCCACCTAAGTGAGATGACTCACCCGGTGAGGTGGAATAACACTAAATAAGTGAAGAAAATACCACCTACACCAACACGGATGTATGTGTAAGTCCTCCTATCCTGCAAAAGTAACCTACGCTCAAAGACACTAAACATAAAGGATTAGATAAATGGATAGGAGAGCTGATTGAAAAACACCGATTCCGTGGATTCCAAAGGGACTTCCTTGAGGATATCAACTCACTTTTAGACAATTAATTAGATTGAAAAAGCAATGATATAGATGGAGATAAATATATACAATCAATGTAGATATGTAGATAGAAGATGAGAAGCTCTAGAACTCTAGATGAATGGGAAAGTCTTGAGCAGATTTAAAGATGGCTTAAGTGAGGGTAGATGCAATATGGACACGTTCAAAATAGTTGTACCAGAAATCCTCAATTTATTGTTTGATCTCGTGAAGGAATTCAAACTGATCCTCAATGTCTTGATCAATAGCAGCAAATCAAATTGTGCAAAGTGTGAGATCATGCATGATATTGTATTATTCCCAAAAAGGGTGCTAGATTATCGAAAGGTAGTAAATGCTAGTAATTGATGTGAGCAACCAGGTATTGCCATCTAATAGAGAGCCATGCTTGAAAACAAAAAAGTTAAATGCAGAAGATTTGATAGAGCTACAAAAGATGATACAATTTATAAATGACAATTTTTGACAGGAATCGCCGATGATTAGGCCAATCGATGGTGATTGGGCCAATCACTGGTGATTAGGAGAATCACCGATTAGGAGAATCACTGAAGATTTTAGAGAATTGTAACAGTTTAATAAATGCAAATATTTTATGATATAGAATGGTGTTTCGTGCTAATTTAAAGCTTAAATGTGACTTGAAAGAAGTAAAGAAATATTTGTAAAGGTACCTTGGATTGATGTGAAGCTAAAATATGCCTCAAACCTTTGTTTGGAGAAGATATGAGTTGACATAGAATGTTCGATGCTTCTTACAACCCAGGTGATGAAAGTTGGTCTGCAAAGGACTAGAAAATACTTGATAATGATTTGATAATGTCTGGTGATAGCCTTGATATCTTTGTGTTGACTGGTGGAATGCAAGATACTAGTGCTTGAGACAGAAAGTTAGGGCTCAAAGATTCAAAATTGAGGATCCTGGAGAAAGAGCAAAGAATTGCTATTTATAATCATTGGCGATTCAACTGAATCACCGATGATCCAAGTTTTTTAGGATTTTGAGTGGTAAAGTGGTTAAAACCACTTCTAAATGAAGTTATTTGGTTTTTGGAGTTCGGGTAAATATTGAAGGGATGTTGTTATTTGAGGTGAAGAGGTTAAATGGTTATGAAATGGTTTGTTTTTTATTTGTTTTATTTTTCTTTTTGTTTTCAAGTGGTTTTAAATGGTTAAGTGTAGATTTAAGGGTAGATTTTATAGTTGTGGGTAATATTTACGCTAGGTAAATATGATGGAGGATTTTAGACTTAGGATACATGATATATGAATTAAATGATGGGTTTGTATTGTGAAGATAATGTAAGTGATAAAGGAGTGCAATTTTTTAATTTTATACAAAATTTCTCCTCGATCTCTTCAATTTGACATCATCTAATTCCGAAATTGATGGAGTTTTTAAAAGAAAAAGGGTAAAAAGTTCATGTTTCGTATGAGTTTGTGAACAAAGTAAAAAGAGCATAAACACACCTGACATTATCAAATAACTATTTTTTCACCTAGCAGAGCTCAACCCAATAGCTAACCATAGACTAGCATATGGCAAGATCCCAAAATACTAAATCAGATATTTTTAGTTAGAACATTCCCGCTTTGATCAAAATATTTTCTTTACAAACAAGGGGAAATTATGTTACTATTTTGGGGGAATAAAATTATAAGAACACATCAAAATTGTATAAATATGAGGAATTTTCTTCATATTTGAGGGGTTTAGTTTTTCTATTTTTGAAAGAAGGTAGAGAGATTCAATTGTAAATATTGCATGTTTCCTTTGTGAAATGCATACTGATCTCAGTTCCAAACTTTTATGTCAAGGTGGTTGTAATGTACAACCATTGAAAATATTTGAGAGAATTCAATTGATGTTACCTTGCTAAGAAATTCTAATATTTGAATGAAATATGTCTACTTTTGAGTTTAAATTCTTATCTTCTAGGTTTTGTGTTTGGAATTGTCCATTAATGAGTTATATTTTTGCTACAATCTTGTGTTTGTTGCTTAGCTTTGTTGTACACTAGATATGTCCTTAATGTTTGTGATTTGGTCATTAAGTTTGATATTGTGTTGTGAGCATTCCCTTTGCATGGTTGGACTTGATTGTAAAATCCTTTCCATAACCATTTTGTGCTGATAGATTTTTGTTATCCTTTGAGTGTATCTTAGGCATGTGAGAGTATGAGCAATAAATACTTTTTTAGAATGCTTGCATGAGTTTTTATGTCAAGTATTTTAAATATTGTGTCAAATATTTGCATATGTTGAGGATCAATGAATGCAAATATTCCTTTGTAGAAACTATGACTGGTTAATTCAATTCTCTGTGCTTTTCCTGAATTACAGGTTGCTCTAAGTGTTAAATTTTTGACTATAAGGAATATGTCTACCTATAATCCCCTCATTCAAAAACTTACATAAGTAATCCTACCCCATTTTATCTACCATTCATTTTTGTTGCTACTTTGTATTTAAATATCAATAAGACTGCCCATTAGTTATAAATTCTACCATCTAGAGAATGCAATAGAAATTGAATCCCACTGTCTTTAGTAACCCATGTTTGGCAATGTAAACATACATAACACATTTTGTGACAACTCGTGAGAGTGAGTGTTATGTCCATTGGCCATGTTTATCCCAGATTGACCCACCATTTTTTAGAAGAAAATTGAGGGAACAAAGATCCCATCTCCCCCTCTCCCATTTAGGTTACACCTCGGGTCCTCTCACCTTGGTTCAAGGCAAGACCAAAAGTAGTAGGAAAAGGCCATCTCCTCTGTACGTGCCCCTCAATCATCCCAAGCCTTAATCCCCAAAGAAATTGCTAGAACCCTACATGGATACAAAATGACATACCACATGGTCTACCACCATTCCAAAGTAATTCCCCACTATTGTTTCCATAAGGAGAATTATTGTCAGGACACCCAGAGGGTGCTGATTTGAGGACCAACAGGTACAAAGGAATGTTTTCAGAGTTGAGAAAGTGTGTGACAGGTTGAAGATGTTGACCATTTTGGGTTTTTTTATCATTTATGTCAACCCCATTGATGGAAAAGGGTGTCATGGTGTTGTATGTGTCATCATATTATGTTATTTAGGTGTCAAGTATGAAGTTCATGTAGTTTGGTGAAATTTAGTGTATTCCTAGTGCATGGTTGAGTGAGATAAGTCACTATTTGTGCTCTATAGATTTGGTTGGAGGTTTTCATGATGTCATATATTTTCCATGAGGTATGTTTTAATTTTTTATGGGTCTACATGAGGTCAGCATGGCATTCATGAGGTTACATGATTGTGTGAGGTCATTCCAAGCTTGTTTCTAACCCTGGAGTATGTAGAATGAGGTACATGTATGAGATTTGGACAAATTAGTCTTTTCCAAGAATGCTAGAAGCATGGTGATGGTATACAGGGCATGTATGGTGAGTTTCAGATTGCATTAAGTGATTCAAAGGTTTCTACGAGGTCATTGGGAAGTAAGAAGTGAGAATCATGCAAGATCATAGGTAAGTCACTATGGATAGAGAGTTTTAGATGAGTTTGGGATATGTGGTAAGTTTGAGAAGTTATAATATGTTTTCATGATGCTTCATGCCAAGTTTTAGGTCAAAGTGCTAAATATTTTTGAAGATATATAAGTTTTAGTGAAACTGGGTAAGTAACAACGAAGTTTTATAGCAAAAGTGGACCTTCTGATGCTCATTATGAACTATATGTTTTACATATGGAAATAAGGTCTTTTAAATATATTATTTGGTCAGTTAATAAGGTTTAACAAAAAAATAAGGTGGTTTTATTTTCACGTTTTTATGAAAAATTGTTAACAAGCAAAAGTGGTTTGAAAATCTAGTTAAACCCTAGCTAGGAGCAGCTTTTCTGCAAAAAGTGCTTGTACTAACCTAGTTTTGATCATTTACTTAAAATTTATGATTTGATGTTGTATAGGACTATTACAGGTTTCCATAAATGTATGATAGAGCATGTGGTTATTTGTGGGCCCCACTTGAAAAGGCTTGTTTATGAAGAGTGCCAGTTTGTGGCAACGTTGTCCAAATGAGGTATTGTCTAAATTAGAATTTATGATAGCTGAAGATTTTTAATAAATTTATATGAAGTTTTCAGGTCATGGTGATGCATAAAATGGAAAAGTGTTCCCCCTAAGGTTGATTAGTCAAAGGGTAGTATTGAGGCGCTTAAAAGGAGTATTCAAAAATGGACATAACATGAGCTACAAGAGAAGTTAGGAGGTGATTCAAGTTGTGTTGGAAATATAATTCAGATATATTTAAATTTATATAAGGTTTTTTTATGATTATAATCCTTGATATGGTTTCTAGATCAATTTGTGGACAAGAAAGTTTTTGGCTTTCCAGGATAGAACTATTTTTACTAAAAGATTGAGTTGGTTAGAGAATGAGATGGATTGAGTGATGCTTGATGTCACTTGGAATGTGAAAAGGTATGAATTTGGAATCAAATTAATCTATTTTTTTATTGAAAGTTTCAGGAAGGGTGTTAACCCATTGCATTTTGGAAACTACATTTAGGGCAACTTGTTTTGGTGAAGGTAAATGTTGTTGTGGTTTGAACAAGTGGATGTTTCATGGGATATAAATTATTTAGGAGTGTTTTATAGGTCCCAAAATTTACATATCGTGTTCACAATCCATATTTTATGTGTTATTTTATGACCTTGAATACAAAGGTGAAGACACGATGCTGGAAACACGTGTTTTGTGAAGGCAATCAGTGCACTGAGCCCTTAAATGAAATAATTTTATTGGTACATGATAATTGAAACCATTTATGATGTTTAAATTTTATTTTAAACATGTGTGGTTATTTTTAGAGCATGAATAAAAATAGTTTTGGGATAAGGATATTTTTGTCATCCCAATTTAAGGGTTTTGAGTATTTTGGTGCATGAAAAGTGGTTTTTGACTAGGAAGAACTACTTGGGTCATATGTGACCATTTTAATGTTTTTATTTTAATGTAATGAAGATGTATGGGTTGGATTTATCATGATGTACCAACCTCATTTGGGTTGGAGAGAAGAAACACATATAAAAGTGAAGTTTTAGCTCATTTGGTGAGCTAGTCTTGCAAGGGGGAAGAAGTGCTACATGAGGAGAGTGTTTTGAAGGTATGTGTGGATGGTTTGAAGGATGAGAAAGAGCATGATATGTTGAGGAATTATTTGGAGCATGCGTGCAATATTTTAGAGCCAAAGAAAGATTAAGAAGAGGAATATATAGTAAGTTTGAAGACCTAGGTGTACGAGCTAGGGTTTTTGAGCTAAAAATGTGATCTCCATTAATTTTGGAAGAAGAAAAAATCAGAGATCAAACATACTCAATTGGTTGAGTTGATACTTTTTCATCCTAAGTGGTTATATCATCCTTATGGAGTTGGTGCTTCACTAAATTAAGGATTGGTGCTTTACTAAACTAGGGGTTGGTGCTCCTTGTGAAGTTGGTGCTTCACTAAATTTATTTGTTGTGAGTAATATCAAAAAATTTTCAGTGGGTTTTCTTCCCCTTGAGGGTTTTGCACATATATTTTGTGTTCTTATGTACTCTCTTTCTCTTGTTCTTGTGTATGGTGTATTCAATGCTTAACTAAACACATATATGGTTGTTGTATAGATGAATGGTTATTTTATTAGTAATGAATGATGAATGGAAATGGTTTAATTTTTAATAGAATGATTCATTCCCCCTCTCAATATCTTGTGATTCCAACAATTGGTATCAATGCAGTCCTAGAGAAACAAGTCTAATCACTTAAAGGATATCCTAGAAGCACAAATGGGTAAGTCAACTGATCTTTGGAGGAGAAAGTATGAGATTTCCGAGTCTTTGGTTTTGGATTGCAAGAGACAATGAGTGAAATGGAGAAATATCATGATCTTGCTATCAAGAGTTTGGAATCATAGGTTGAAAGTGTGTCCAAATCCCTAAAGGAAAAAGAGGTTACTTGTTCCAGGTATGAGAAAAGATTGAAAGCCTTGGAATCAGATTTAGAGAGTGCATCTAGTAGGTTGAGGATGTATGAGAAGCTTGAGAATAGCTCCAAAGATATTGATGGGATCTTAGAGAATAACAGAGCCATAGATGAAAAAATAGGCCTAGGATTTGAAAGAAACCTTGATCATAGGGATGATGGAGCTGGTCCAAGTACTAAACAATTGAAAAGGTGTCTAAGAAGGTTGATCCAAAAAGGTATAAATCAGTTAGAAAAGCTTATGCTATGAGGTATGGTTCTTCATTCAATGGATATTTCTTTTTTGTCATGATTTTGGTCATAGAGCTAGAGATTGCAAGAGAAGGTAATTTGGATATGAGGTAGGTGTTTTCAAGGGTAGATGTCATTCATGTTGTGAGTATGGCCATAAAGATAAGGATTGTGGATGGAACTTTGTAATGAAATTACTTGTATAATTCAGATTAAGAGCAACAATAGAACATCAAATAACACAATATTTCAGAATAATGATCTCAATATGCAATTAGAATAGCTTCTCCACTTCGAGGGGGCAACCTCCAAACCATATAATAAGACTCAAATGCTCAAATGATAATGAAATACTACCTATAATCCCCTATATATACTATTCATATGCTATGGCCATCACCAAGGCTGACCTATTAAGCATGAGAAAGTATAAATGATATAATAAAATGATATGGTAAGCCACAAGTCAGCTACTCATATCCTAATATAAGAAATAGGTTAAGGGCGTAGCATTCCCTTCCCCTTCAAACCAACATTTCCTCAATGTTGAATAATCCTGGATGTTGCTGCAGAAAACCTTCATCCTCCCAGGTTGCATCTTCTATGCTCAGATTCTTCCACTTGATCAGATATTCCTTAATGTCTCTGGTTCTCAGCCTCTTAGTACATGTTTGCAAAATCTTCTCTGGCTCCAAAATGATTCTTCATTCCTCGTCAAGTTTTGGTAACTCTGTCTGGAATTCAAATTTCTGTCCAATAACCTTCTTCAGGCATGAAACATGGAATATTGGGTGTATGTGTGAAGATGGAGGCAACTCTAGTTTATAAGCAACACTGCCAATTTTCTGTAGAACCTGATAAGGGCCATAATATTTAGGAGCAAGTTTGTTTTCCTTTTTTTTGTTGCTTTAGGGACATCTATTTGTAAGGTTGGAGATGTACAAAAACCTAGTCACCAATTTCAAAATGTCTTTCACTATGGTGTTGATCTGCTTGTTGTTTCATCCTGTTTTGTGCTAATGCTAAATTCTCCTTCAAACTAGCCAAAACTTGTTGTTGATGTTGAATGTGTTCCTCAACATCTCTAACCTTAGTTTACACCCTCAAGGAGGAAGTGATAGAAGGTGGATGGTAACCATATAATGCTAAAAATGGGGTCATTTGAGAAGAGGTATGAAAAGATGTGTTATACCACCATTCTGCCAATGGTAGCCATTTAATCCACCTTTCCTGCTTATCTGATACAAAACAACGTAGATACCCCTCTAAGCATTTGTTGACCACTTCTATTTTCCCATCATTTTGAGGATGATAAGATGAATTGTGAGCTAGATGAGTACCCAAACATGAAAATAATTCCATCCAAAAATTACTTGTGAAAATAGGATCACGATCACTTACAATTATCTTTGGGGTTCCATGTAGCCTTTAAACTGTCTCCAAAAAAATAGTTACGATTGTAATAGCTGCAAATGGATGTGATAGGGCAAAAAATGGTCATATTTTGTGAGCCTATCCAAAATCACCAAAATAACATTCTTACCCTCTCGAAAGAGGCAATTTGGTGATGAAATCCATGGAGACCTCCTCCCATCTCTAGCTAGGAATTGGTAAGGGTTGCAAACAGACTGGTGTCTTAATTATTTCCCCTTTGTTATGTTGGCACACTAAACACTCGATACAAAATTTTTACATCCCCTTGAGTCCTTCCTAAAAGAATTATCTTTTTATTCTATGATATGTCTTCAAAACCCAGAGTGTCCTCCAATAGGTGAGGCATGTAGCTCTGCAAGAATCTTATGCTTCAACTCAAAATCTTTACTCAAGTATAACTTGTCCTTGTACCATAGGGCATTACCTTTCCACTCAAATTTGTTAGATGTCATAGATCCTTGCTTGATATTCTCTATTATAGATTATGTATCCTTGTCTTGATTCCATTCCAATCTTCCTTCATCCACCCAATTGGCCGTCAACATGGACATTCCACATAGTAAGGCATCTGCGGATGTATCCCTTCTAAACAACGCATCAACTACTACATTTTCTTTACCCTTTTTGTATAAGATTTCAAAATCATAACCCAACATTTTTGTCACCCACTTTTGTTGTTCCTCAGATGATAACCTTTGCTCCAAAAATTATTTGAGACTATCATGATCAGTTTTTACCTTGAAGTGTCTACCCATGAGATAGGGCCTCCATTGCTTGACCGCATGAAGAATAGCCATCATTTCTTTCTCATAAACAAGTTTGAGCATATATTTTCCTTTGAATTGGATACTCTCAAATGCAATTGGTCTTCCTTCCTACATTAGAATTGCTCCCAATCCTGATCTTGAAGCGTCACATTCAAGCAATGAATATTTTTGAGAAGTTGGGAGTAGCCAAAACTAGGGTGCTGCACATGGCTTCCTTCATTTCTCAAAGGATTTAGTGGCTACGTCTCATCCAATGGAAGGCATCCTTCTTTAGCAATGCATTGTGAGTGGGGTTGCTATTCTACCATATCCCTACACAAATCTTCTATAGTACCTTGTTAGTCCTTGGAACCCACGAAGATTTTTGAGATTTTTGGGCCTTGGCCATTCCACCATAGCTTTGATCTTCTGAGGATCAACTTTGACACATTCATGGGATACAATATAACCCAAGTACTCTACCTCTTGTACACCAAAAGAACATTTGGATGGATTTGCATAGAGATTATGTTTCTCCAAAACTTCTAACACTTTATTTACATGTTGTAAGTGTTCTTCCCATGTCTTACTGTAAATCAATATGTCATCAAAGAAAACTAATACAAATTTCCTTAAAAATGGCCTAAAAATAGTGTTCATCAAGCTTTGAAAGGTTGAGGCACATTTGTAAGACCAAAAGGCATTACCAAAAACTCATAATGGCCCTCATGAGTCCTGAAAGCCATTTTATGAACATCTTCCTCTTTTATCCTAATTTGATGGTACCCCGAACGAAGATCTAATTTTGTGAAATAAACAACACCATGTAATTCATCAAGTAAATCATCAATTACTGGAATAGGAAACTTATCTTTGATGGTGTACTTGTTGAGTTCTCGGTAATCTGGACACATCCTCCATGTTTCATCCTTCTTATGTACCATGACCACTGGTGAAGAATATGCACTCTGGCTATGCCTGATGATACCTGCCTTCAACATTTCCTCCACCATTTTCTCAATCTCACTTTTTTGGGAATATGGGTATCTGTATGGTCTGATGTTAGGTGTTTGGCTCCCTGGAATCAACTAAATGGCATGATCATGATCCCTAACTGGTGGTAGTCCCTTTGGAATTGCATAAAAAATAGATGAGTGAGCATCCACAATCTTCTGAAGATCGGGTGGCATTGAAGACTCTGTATTTTGTACTTCTATGGAAAATAACTTTTCTATAAATCCATCTACTCCTTTTCTAAGAACCTTTTGCATCTGATGAGAGCTAATAATCTGTGGAGACTTAGCTACCATCCCATTCAATTGTATTGTCCTTCCATCTAAATGAAATCGCATGAACAATTCTTGGAAATTCATCTCTATAGTACCTAAGGTTGTGAGCCATTGGACACCCAAAATAATATATGCCCCTCCCATAGAAATAACAAACATAGGTGAGTCTAACATGTAGTCTCCCATGGAAAGCTTGATACTATGGAACTTTCCTATGCACTTGACTGTCCCACCATCCACAATCATAACTTGCATTTCTGGAGCTGGGTAAATAAAACAATTGAGGCGGGCAACTAACTTAATATTTATGAAGGTATGAGTACTCCCTGAGTCAATCAACACCGTCACCTTTTGTTTTTGAGATATCCAATAACCTTGAGTGTTTGAGGAGTACTAATACCTGACAATGCATGGCAAGAAATTGTAGGTTGGTGATCCTCTACTTCATCTTCTACTAGTTCCTCAGCCTCTCCTATAATTTTAGCTTCCTCATCATCCTCATTACCTCCATCAATATAGAACAACTTCTTCTTAGCACATTTATGTCCCGGTCCATATTTTCTATCACAATTAAAACATAATCCTTTTGCTCTCTTTTCTTCCATTTATTGAGGAGTCAGTCTAATTGGCCTAACAAATGAAGGGGAAGAGATACTACGGTTTTGGTGTTAATGAAAGGTGGCCTCCTACTACAAAGAACTTTTTCCTCTACATGACGTGCCATGATAATAGAATCAGAAAGCTTGAGTGGATTAAACATACGTACCTCATGCTCGATGTGGTCCTTAAGACCCCCAAGAAATAGGTCATTCAGATTCTCTTCTGGAATATTCTCCACCCTTAAGGATAGGTTTTAGAATTGATGCACATAATCTTTGACTGATCCTGTTTGTCATAACTTTGCTAATTGACTAAAGTAGTTCTCTTGAAACACTGGAACTATAGTGTAATTGCAACTCCTCGGTAAAAACTGTCCAAGTGACACCTAGACCATTCTTCTGCCTCTAAGAACATAACCATCGATACCAAACAAATTGGTTGGGTTCAAGATACAAGGATGCCAATGTCACCTTTTGTCCTGATGGTGTTTGATGTAACTCAAAGAATTTCTCCATTTGATTTATCCAATTTAGGGGATCCTTACCATCAAATTTGTGTTAGAGTAGGTATTTACCTTAGCTCATGTTCACCTAGGTACTTTATTTACCTTTATTATATTTATCCTCACCCACTTATGTGTGTGGATATTTATTTTATCTTATTTAGATATTAGGAGATATTATCTAGTTGTTAGGTATAGTTCTTTCCTTGATCTATGGTATTGACTAGATCCTTGATGTCTAGTTCTCTCCTAAATCTATGGTCTTGAATAGTTCTTTGATGACTAGTTATTTCCTTGATTTATGGCTTGATCTATGACCTTGACTGGTTCTTAGATTGTTATTCCTTGCCTATTTAAGCAAGGCCCATTCTCAATGTATTGCATTGAGTTCCATAATAATATATGATATTGCTGCTCATTTGTTTGCAAAGGTTTATGTAAAGTTATTTTGGTGAATTAATTTCATCTTATTGATCATGATGTTTGATTAGCATCTATGTTCTTGGCTTGGCATACTATCTCGGTTATCGCTTCCTTTCATGGTATCGATAGAGTAGAGATTGATCCGACATCCGTCTCCTGTAGTTTTATTTGTAAATAAATTCATCCTTCATATATTTGGGATTTGGTCTTATTTTGTTGTTACGTCTTTTATACAAAACAGGCTTCTATTGGATCGAAAGGTGGTAAAACCCTAAGATCAACGCTCACCATTTTTGGGGGCAATCATTTTTCTAGTTTTTTTGCATTGCAAATAAATTCAGGTAAGCGCACATATATTTGGGATTTGTGCCTTTTGTTGAAAAAAATCATATAGAGATTAATTTTTGGGTCTGTTGGATTTTCTTGAGATCTGCGTATAGGGAAATTTTTTTTGTTGCAGCGTATATGTCTCGGTTTACGCGTAGGAAGGTTTTCGGATCTTTCCTTTTTTGGCGGGGTCCACGACAAAAATATTAAAAAGCTTGTCTTTTGATTGGTAATCGGAGGAGTGTTTTTTTGCAAAAGTGCTTGTTTTTTCGTGCTCTTTCCATTAGAGTTATTTATTTTGAGACTTGCACTATAATTATAAAGTGTCAAATATGGAGGAGTGTTGTAATCAATTGTGGATGCAATTTTGGCTGAGCTTGACGTCCTAAATTTTTGGGAGTTGCAGTTTGTACCTATCATGGATTAAGAATGATATGATTTTTTTCTGAAGTATGTGGACTTCAAGAGGATATTGTAAAATTTGTGGAAGAAAATAGATCGCTCAAGAAGCGAAATTCTCTTCTACAATCACTCATTCACGATAAGGATACAATAATACACTTCTGCGCAGAACAAACTTGCTAGCCTACAACATCACCATCATATTGTGGACAACCATATCCATGCTCCTAGTCCACTTACAGCTATTGCTCATGAACCCACTGACATTGATTTGTCCATCTTTGAGTCTGTTCTTGCTCTTGATGCTCATACACCTATGAAGCTTGTTACTGCATGCTCTTCCACATCTGTGCCTATTATAGTACCACATGTTGTGTATCCTATTTCTACTCAGCTGCATGGATTTTTTGAGAAGCATACCACTGCATTCAGATCTCACATGCTCTATTCTATGGGTCTCACTAGCGAAGTCATTGACAGACATTCACAAGGTATTGTTTCCTCTATTCCACATGTTAAGTGGAATTCTCGTCATGACATTGGTTTTCGAGTAGATACTTCATTGGGATCACACATTGATAGAGCTCCTTTTTTGTTCACTCGACTCTTTCTGAGGATCATGAGCAACACATGAGTTATGCACCTTCACTCAGGCTTGAGAAACTGAGATTTCAGTGTCACCATGATCATCAACCCGACACACATTCGATGTTCTTTTGCATGTACCCATTGTGCATTTTACACCAAGTCATATGCAGGCATCTTCTTCATCCATCCGTGTTGATTTGGGGTGGATATCTGATCACTCATGGCAGCGACATAGGCATTTGTTGAGAGGACTCTACAGGCGTGGCTCCTCCACCATTCGGCCTCTTGCTCCACTTTCTATACCTTCTGCATTGTGATGCTTCTTGTTTTGAGCATTTTTCTTTAGCAGGTGTAGTGTATCTCTCTTGTTTGTTGAGAGATTTTGTATCTGTATTTTCGACACTTTTGGCATGTTGATAGTATCTCTTATGGGGGATCTATTCTGGTGCATTCCAGTGTTAGTTTGTCAGTGTTCGAGTAGTTGTTTTGACAACTCATACATATTTGTAGTGTCACTCCACCCATTCAGTAGTATGGGAGGGTGTGGTGTTGATCCTACTTCTTTGGGTTTCATGTCCTTGCCTTGTTACCTTGGCTTTTCTTGGATCGTGACACTTTGGAGTTTGTGTCCTTGCCTTGTTGCTTTGGTTATTGTTCTTAGATCGTGGCACACCTATTTGCAGTAGTTGATCGAATTATGTTTGGTGTTTTTTTTGCACTTTCAACATCACTTCGTTGACAGTCTCCTTATATGGAGCTATTTTGGTGAAACCCAGTGTCAGTTGTTTTTGAGTTTTGTGATCAAGCAGTGGATTCAGACCATAGTGCACACCAAAATTCTTCAGCATTGTATGAGTTTTTTTGAGCCGAGCTTCTTGGGATGCCTTGGAGCGGGTCTTTACTCTCTTTACTTTGTTGTTACTGGTTTTGGGTACCTTACGGTGTCCCTTTTTTCCCATTTATTGTACATGAGTACCTCATCAGGCCTAGTTTCCAGGACTCATACTGTGGACATGCCACTTCTATTTTGGCCCCTAGCTTCACTTGAGGGGGGGTGTTAGAGTAGGTATTTACCTTAGCTCATGTTCACCTAGGTACTTTATTTACCTTTATTGTATTTATCCTCACCCACTTATGTGTGTGGATATTTATTTTATCTTATTTAGATATTAGAGATATTATCTAGTTGTTAGGTATAGTTCTTTCCTTGATCTATGGTATTGACTAGATCCTTGATGTCTAGTTCTCTCCTAAATCTATGGTCTTGACTAGTTCTTTGATGACTAGTTATTTCCTTGATTTATGGCTTGATCTACGACCTTGAATGGTTCTTAGATTGTTATTCCTTTCCTATTTAATCAAGGCCCATTCTCAATGTATTACATTGAGTTCCATAATAATATATGATATTGATACTCATTTGTTTGCAAAGGTTTATGTAAAGTTATTATGGTGAATTACTTTCATATTATTGATCATGATGTTTGATTAGCATCTATGTTCTTGGCTTGGTACGATCTGGTTATCGTTCCTTTCAATTTGCGCATATCCACTTTCGACATCATGTTCCGTGGTTGCAAATAAGTTAGATTTTGATTGGGCTGGAAAAGTGATCCAACATGGTTATTTTTTCCATGATTTTGAACTGAAGATCCTCCTTGGTTGATATGGTCCGGATTTGGGCCATACTTGTTACCATTTACATGTTGCATGATATCATCCAACCGATGATTGATTTGGGCTATGTCTCCTTTAGAGGCCATCTCAGATTGTACATTTCGCAGCTCATACTCAAGTTGGCTCACCTTATGATCAACTGAGGTAAACCCTAGTGCTAAGGAATTTGTATTTACCCCTTCTGAATCCATCTCTTCAATCACTACCCCATCTTTATCTAGGGTTTTACCCAGAGTAACCGAATTCTTTTTTGCTCTTGTGGAAGGCCCCGCCATGATGTCAAACCTTAGGGTTTAGGTTTTCGATACAATTTCAGCTAAACAGGAAACAACTCAAAGAAGATACTAATACTATTTTTTTGAGAGCTTTCCGAAAATGTAAAGAACTTGAAAATATTTCACAATTTGCACCTTAGGGAGCAATTTTATGAAAAACCCTAAATTTGTAATAACTTTTACAAAATAAATCAAAAAATTATGAGCTTTTCAGGGAACCTTACTTGAAATGTTTTTCAACTATGTTAAAAATATCTCTACCAAATCGCTCTAGTTCACAACATATGGCGGAAACAAAAAAATTAGGGTTTTTGCCCTAATTTTGGCCCCCAGATCACAGCTCTACTAACACCACTTGTAATGAAATTACTTGTATAATTTAGATTAATAGAAACAATAGAACACCAAATAACACAATATTTCAGAATAATGATCTCAATATGCAATTAGAATAGCTTCACCACTTTTGAGGGGCAACCTCCAAACCATATAATAAGACTCAAATGCTCAAATGATAATGAAATACTACCTATAATCCCCTATATATACTATTCATATGCTATGGCCATCACCAAGGCCAACCTATTAAGCATGAGAAAGTATAAATGATATAATAAAATGATATGGTAAGCCAAAAGTCAGCTACTCATATCTTAATACAAGCAATAGGTTAAGGGCGTAGAAAACTTGAGTGTGTTTGAGCCAAGAAGAAAGAAAGAGGTTGGTTGCTTCAATTGTCATAAATCTGGTCATATAGCAAGTTTTTTTCCAAACAAGAAGAAGTTGATTTTTGGATCTGCTCTTATGGTCAAGAAGGATTTGGATCATGCTAATAAGGTCAAAATAACTGATACCTAGTATATTATGCACAATATGAAGTTTTTCAAGGAGGAAAATAAGGTCATCATGCCCAAGTTAGCTCAAGGAAACATGTTTTCCTTATTTGAGGAGCTCATATCTGAAGAAGAGCACTTGTGCTTGAATGTAATTCATTCCCGGTGCATGAGAAGATGAAGAAACTTGGAGTTTGGGAAGCTTAAAGAGTGATTAGGTATGTGAATCAAAATATCCATATATCTTTGACTTCTTGCATATGTAGGTGTCTCGGTCATGTCTTAAATTGTGTCAAGTGTCTTGTTGCAAGTGTTGATGTCTACAAAGTCTTTTAAAGGTGTCTCAAGGTATGTAATTATGTGGTTTTCTATCTTAAGTCATGAATACATCCATCAAATGAGTATGCCAAGAAATTTGGTGTCCATGGTACAAAATAAGATGACAATAAACATGTGTTAAAATGTGAGTCCTTATTAAGAGTCATCATTCAAGTATACTTTCAAAGTGTAGTCAAAATTTCTTGGAGATGTGTTTTAGGTATGAGAATGATTATTTCTGATGTTGGTGCTGAGTATGTTTGTTGTTCAAAGACTATGGGAGATTCAAAGTAATGTCATGAGTCTTTGTTATATCTATGAGTAGGAAAGGTCTAAGAGTCAGTATGTCCTTGTGTGTATTTGAAGATTTGATGTGGAGTCTCAATTTTCAAGTAGTATGTTGTTCAAGGTGTGTATCAACATCTTGAAGTAAAAAGTGCAAAGTTTTCTAAAGAAGAAGACTACACAAGTTGAGTCAAGAAACCCTTAATGATGTGAAATGACATCAAGTGTACTATATCTAAGTCTTGGAAATAGTTAAGAAAACTTCGAGCACGATTAATGTTTCTTTCTAGCACATGTTGCTCAAGATTTCTCAGCTCAAGTATGAAGTCATAATGACATGGATGTGTACAAAAGGAGGGTCGATAGCTGGTTATAAGATCTAAGTATGAAGGAGTGATGGATTGTAAAAGGGTTCAAGTCTCTCAAAGGTCAACGATCTATGTTCCATGCTCTGTATATGGATTTACCGTGTTATAAACTATATGAACAAGTTTAAGTTTGAAGCCACATCATTTGAGTGATATGTAACAAGTAAGTAGAAGGTATTTTTTTAGATGGTTTAAAGTTTCTCTCCGATCTATTAGAATTCTCTGTTTATGTTTAGTCTCAAAAGGTTGATCAATTTTTTTGTAGTCCTTATTGTATGTCATGTTTTCTAGAGTTATTTTCAAATGTGGTAAGTTCACAGTCAAGATGTGAAGTCATTCATGAAATAATTATGAGTTGTTTGGAGACATGTGTCACCATGAAAAATAATAGTCACTAAGCCCTTAAGATGTTGGTAGGTGATATGGTGTACTACTTGGTCATGGTATAGGGTTGGATGTCAAATGTCATCATGGTTTTATGGATTGGTTTAAGAAGGCCCGATTAGGGTTTCAAGACAACCAAAATTTGGCTATAAAATTGATAAGACTTTACAAAGGATCCATGTAATTTATAGGTATACTTACATGGTCTAAATTGGTTTGAAATGACACAAGTATTTTAAAATTGTTTCCATCTAAAGAAAAATCAAGGTTGTTATCACTTATATCAAGCATCAAGAAAATGAAAGATACATAGATGACTTTCTAAAGGACATTTACGTTGAAAAATGATAAGCTTCAGGTATTTAGGGTTTTTTTTGGGTTTCTCTAAGGTATTAAGAGTTTGAAAAGCTACGGGAGTATTGGAAAGCCTATGAATGTCTTAAAGTGAATTCTTGAGGGACAATTTGGAAGGATGCATCACATGAGTTTATGCCTTAAATGGTTTCATGTATGATCTAACAGAGATATGTACTTTTTGAGTTGAAATAGTTTTTTCAAGTAATCATGAGTCCAAAATATGGTGACAGTGGTGTGCTATAGTGTTATGAGAAATGAATAGGTCATGTTGAATAAAGAAACAACATGATATGTTGAAGGATGAAGGTATACCAGGTCCTTGCGGAGGAAGAGTTGTGTAAAGTACAATGTTGTGGTCAATAATGATTCAAATCTATCACTAGGGGTGCCATTGATGTCTCTGACTCAATTGTTTTAGATGTTGAGATGACAAAATGATCGGTAATGTAGTATACAATAGTTAAGGGTATGAGTTGCTCAAGTCTAAGGATCAAGGCAATATGAAGGAGTTTTATTTAAATTTGTAGGTAATAACAGGTCATCATAAACCCTTGAAGGCCAATGAAATGGAAAAATCATATATCACTGAAATGTGTGTAGCTGAGTTTGAATATCTGAGTTCAAGTCGAGATGGTTCAAAATATTCAAGTGCAACGGCCCTGAATCTATGTGCCTTGTTGATAAACATTGTATCTATGTGCTCAAGTCTCTATACACGCACGTGATTTCATTTCTCTCTATCTAAAATGTGTGGAATGGAATGGTTTGCACAATGTTGATATATGGAATGTATCTTCCCCCTCATCTTTTGTTTTCTTTCCTAATATTCCCGTCATGGAGAGATGTCCCCTTTTTGTCTTTGGCACCATTTCTATTTCCTTAGCTTCGTTTCATTTCATGCATTCCTTCTTCCCCTTTCCCCCTACATTTTAGTAGCTTATCTTAGGAGTAGTGTTTGTGTTAGAATAGATAGCTAGAGGAAGATGACTTTCTCTGAAGGTCTCTCCCAAGGTGCAAGTTCTCACACCTTGGGACATTCCCATGTTTCACCGAGTTAGTGAATCAGTAGCTAATTCAATGAGGGTGTAATCTCGAAACATTAGCTAAATCGACCTCTTGGCCTAGTTGAGATGAATTGGTATATGTTCTATCTCCACTTCTTTATTTCCTCCCTCTACCTCTTATGTTTCCTTGTCTTCCTTTAACATCTTCTAGTGTCTCACCATGACACCTAATATGCTTAATTGCTCCCATTATCTAGGTAAATAAGAAATATACAAGTATGAGACTCTTTCATTTCAATATTTTTGAACTCTCTTGAAGCATTTCCAAGTTAAGTAACATAAGAGCACTTGCTCTTATCTTTGCATTCTCTTGATTATAACGAAAAATGTAACTTCATATATAAAGGTGAGAATAAAGTAGATGGATGCGGCATAATTCAATTCCAAGATACAAATATCATATACATGTGCTTACATTAATGGACAAAATCCCTAGAAATATTGACATGGATAAATTTTCTTGATTAGGTGGTGGATTGTTATGGCGAGATAGTTGAGATTACGCATTCTTCAAGGAAAACTAATACTCCTACAAGATATTCTCAAAATTTTCCTCGATATCAAGACACATATATAATTAAAATTAAATAAATCCAAAGGTGTATGTTTTCTCAATTTATTAGGTTGAGATCATCATTTCACTTCAAATTTGAACAAATGAAAGAAATCCCATTGTTGAGAGATGCTTAGGAATGAAGTTGTTCACAAAGGAAATGTTAAAAATTTAATTACATCCAGTCTCGTGCTACCTCCATCCCGTTATTCCTACACACTAATTGTTGATGGAGAGGATGGATAGTGGTTTTCTACGAGAGATTGCGTCTACATCAATCAAAATTCAAATGGGTTGTGTAGGTTAAATGAGTATTGGGAATCAACTAAAAATAGAGTATAATCCAATAAGGAATATGTGTAATATTCACTCATAATTAATATAAATTTATAACTACATCGCTTGTTGGGATTTATTATGCATCTAGCAAACATTTTCTGCACCTGATTTAAATTGCAATAAAAACTAAGTTCGTAGAATTTGAAACACGGAATAAACAAGTGACCAACTAGTTGAAAATATATAATTTTTAATGATAAATTAAAGAGGAATTAAAAATATATACGAAATAATTAAATGGCGTAGAAGAGAGTTATGCGAGATATAAGTTTTAAAGGCCTATTTTTAATGGAGAATCTTTGATCGTGGTATGGTCTTGGGCGGCTTGATATCATCTAGAAGGCGCTTTTTTTTAATTACAAACCCGAATTTGATGAGGAGACGAAAAACACATGTTTTTATTATTTTATATAGAAGCGACGAAGGCATGGCCATTTTTCTTGACTTTGACTATGTTTGTGTTCATATAGAGCATATTCCCCAGCCCCAGTTTATTATGAGCTCTATAAATAGTAATACCATATATACATGGAGCATCATCTTCTCACAACAAGAAGGAGAAGCGTGTGAAGTAGAAATTATATAAGATAAAGATGGTGTCAGGAAGCATCAGTAATGAATTAGAGAGTCCATTGGAGGCACAGCGAGTTTGGAATGCATTTGTCAAGGACGGCCATAATCTCCTTCCAAAGCAAGTGCCCGAGGTATTCTCAAGCATCACATTTATTCAAGGCGATGGAGGTGTGGGCAGCATAAAGCAAATCAACTTCACCGATGGTATGTAATTGCTTATATCATGTTAATGTTAATAATGCATTCATTCATTCATGTCTGATGATATATTGATCTGTTGGTAAACGCAGCCAATCCGAATTCAGCTTTGTGAAGGAGCTTGTGGAGGAAGTTGATGAGGAGAAGTTTGTATACCGTTACAGCCACGTGGAGGGTGGAATGCTCGGAAAGAAATTAGTTTCTGCCAAATACGAGTTCAAATACACCCCAAAACCAGAGGGTGGATGCGTGTGCAGCTCTGTATTCCATTATGAAACCCTCCCTGGTGTTCCACATGACGAATCCAAAGTCCAGGAGATCAAGGAGAAGACCACAGGTCTCTTCAAAAGAATCGAGGCATACCTCCTCGCCAACCCCACCCTCTACGTTTAAATATACATTATATCAATAATGCCCACCACCGCCCACATCCACCCTCATTTTGTTTCTGTCATTTTCTCTTATAATAAAACAAACGTGCCGACTCTTATTTTCTTCATACACAATTCTCATATTTCAAATCCATCCCGATTTTTGTTTACAAATTCACGTGCTTTTACTATCAACTAAAGGAGAAGATTTACTATCAACTACATGATTTTGACTCGATGGACATAATGCAATCAATAATCGAGTGTGTTTTAAATGTTTGGTCTCATTCTTTAAATGATTGGAAACCATTTATATGCTATCCACACTTCGATCTCTACTACACATAGCCATAGATTATTGAAATGAAAAATGAAACCTCGGGTCAAAAATCTCTCCTCCTTGCATGTCACTTCCTCTCTAGTGAAATTAACCATAGAGATATGTTTTACATTTGTCGATGTGTTTTCTTGGCTATTTCTATAAGACAACCTCTGCAAAAAAGATCTTAGTATTTCACCATTCAAGGATATTATATTGCACTTAGTTTTACCTTTATATGTTAATAGGAAAATGAATTCAATTGTGTTTTACTTGTCGAGAAAATTTCAAACAAAATATTGAATTATGGGAGATTACGAGTCTAATAAGTTCAATAAACCATCTCAAATTTCATACAAATTTTCATAATGTTTAATATGAAACAATCCAACAGACAAATAAATATTCTTTACTGTCTTCCACGAGTAAATGACACATGAAAAGTAACATATATATAATTAAACCTAAAATCCTACCTCATAAATGTTACACAATAAAAAGGAAAATCTAATGATTTAATGAGATGATCAAGTTTTGATCCCAAATATTATCATATCTATAAATGTATTTCATTGTTTCTACAAATAAATATTCTTTCTTGTCTTCCAAGTAAATGACACATGAAAAGTAACATATATAATTAAACCCTAAAATCCTATCTCATAAATGTTACACAACAAAAGGGGAAAATCTAATGATTTAATCGGATGATCAAGTTTTGATCCCAAATATTATCATATCTATAAATGTATTTCATTGTTTGTAAAATCCTACACATGATTAAGGATTTTGTACTACACAAATTAAATCATTATGTATCTTGAGAATGATCTTAATAAACTCCCGAGATCAAAAGAGCACTAGAAATAGTTATTGTTGGAAAGATAATCATTATAATATATGGTAGATCTTTGAGAAAAATTTATTCAAGACTCCAAATTTTAGTGAGTGAAAAATAAATATTCTTTACTAGCTTCCAAGTAAATGACACATGAAAAGTAACATATATAATTAATCCCCAAAATCCCGCCCCATACATGTTACACAACAATAGGAGAAAATGTAAATTTTATAATAATATAAAATTTTAATAATTTAATAATACATATTATGTGTTTTTAATAATTTATAATACATATTACATGTTTTTTATTAAAAAATTATACTCAATCAAATCAAATATACATTGATTAGTGAAATAAAACAACATAAATCGGGGCGATCTTACAATTGCTAAAAACAATCGAGTTGTGCCTAGAGCAAGGTTAGAAACAACTCGGTTGTGGCTATCTAACGAGAGTTATTTGTTAAGAAATTTGGCCAACATAAAAGTAAGTAATATGGAAAAAATAATTAAAAGGAGCATTAAGTTGTAAGTATTGAATTCCTCATGTTCGTTGAATGTTTATGAAGGTGAATTTACAAATAAAGTATAAGAGTTGGTACATATCCAAATAAGTCAATGCCTCGACATTTCATAAGTGTACATATAATGGATACCTTTTAATAATTTAGGGGTTTCAAAATTTAATTTTAAATCTATTAATTCTCTTGAGATACACTTTGTCCTCAATTTCAGAATATAGATAAACAAGTTTAAGCAATTAAATAGAAGGCAATGTGCTTTTGTTTTCCTAATCTGGTCCTTGCTTGATTTTATTTTTGATATATTTCCATACCGGATTAAAAGCTACATCTGACCCTTCCAACTCGACAGGGGAAACCATCTTTCTTATATAGAAATATTCTTTTCATGGGTTTTCACTTCCCTTACTGATGGAAAAAGATTAAATCCTTGATGAAGCAATATCATGTTTAAATTTTATTTCTCTTTTTTTGGATGACATGATTCTTCGATAGAGAATTTGTTGTCACAAAAATCTGAGATGCTTCTTCTTTCTCATGCATCTAAATTGCTTGACATGCTACAAATATGGCTTCCATGTACTCCTCTTCCATTCAAGAGATGATAACAATGGGTTATTTCTTGGAAGAAAAAGTAAATCCGTCTGAATAAAAGCGGAAAATATATCTTGATTTTTGTTTACAAATTCACGTTCTTTTACTATCAGCTAAAGGAGAAGATTTATTATCAACTAAATGAGTTTAGCTCGATGGACATAATGCAATCAATATTCTGGGTTTGTTTTAAATGTTTGGTCCCATTCTTTAAATGTTTTGAATGATTGGAAGCCATTGGTATGATATCCACACATTGATCTCTGGTACACATAACCACAGATTTTGAAATGACAAAGGAAACCTTAGGTCAAAAAAATATCCTCCTTGTATGGCACTTCCTCCATTGTCTCTCTAGTGAAATTAACCATGGAGATATGTTTTACATTTTTCATATGTTTTCTTGGCTATTTCTATAAGATAACCTCTACAAAATATCTTAGCATTTCACCATTCAAGGATATTGTATTGTAGTTAATTTTACTGTATATGTTAATAGGAAAATGAAATCAATTGTGTTTCACTTGTCGAGAAAATTTTCAAACGAAATATTGAATTTTGGGAGGTTATGAGTCTAATAAGTTCAATAAACCATCTCAAATTTCATACGAATTTATATAATGTTTAATATGAAGCGGTCAAGTAAATGACACATGAAAAGTAATATATATATATATATATATATATATATATATATATATATATATATATATATATATATATATATATATATATAATTAAACCCCAAAATCTGCCCCATAAATGTTACTTAACAAAAGGGGAAAATGTAATGATTTAATCGAGATGATCAAGTTTTGATCCCAAATATTACCATATCTATAAATGTATTTCATTGTTTGTAAAATCCTACACATGATTAAGGATTTTGTACTAAATAAATTAAAGCATTATGTATCTTGAGAATGATTTTAATAAACTCCCGAGATCAAAAGAACACTAAAAATAGTTAATGTTGGAAAGACAATCATTATAGTATATGGTAGATTTTTGAGAAAAAAATTATGCAAGACTCCAAATATTAGTAAGTGAAAAATAATCTTATAATTAATCAATAATACTAGAGAAATGTGGAAAAGAAGAGTAAATAAAATGATGGGCATAAAATGACTTGTTTGTAAAATTACTTCAAAGAGAAATTGGGATTACGAAAGGTTTCATTTATGTGTCGAGATATGATCATTTAAAGGATAATTTGAAAACACATGAAATTTTTTTTTTGAGGGAACACTAATTCAATATTAGTGCAACTAATTAATTAAAATGACCGAATTTATATAAAAAACGTGAATCTCCTTTAACTTAAAATATTAAATGGGACTTATTAAAAAGTTACCAAACTAATAAAAATCACACACAAAATTATTTTTCTAAGCAATTTTACTACATATCTTTTCTACAAAAATTGAAAATTGTAAAACTTAAATATTGTCAAATTTTTAAAATTTTGAAGTCTTCCTTAAGCCTTTGATCATCTGCAACATTCCATGTGGAATTCGAGGTAGGGAAGCAATGAAAAATCGAGAGAAGAAAAGTAAAAGAGATCCTTGCTAGAAAACAAATTGAAAATGAATAGTGCTCACCGATTCCTGGAGGCCAAGCTATATAAATATAAACAAACTAAATAATGAGTTGATTACATGTTGTCATCCTCAAAATTCCCCTCTTTTGAAATTAAGTTTCGAAGTTTTGAGTCTGTACCTTGGAGTATTGGATCATGTCAAGACTAGCATTGTTTGTAGTTTTCCCATTCATGGAGAACAATTTGAAAGTCGGGCGTAATGGTGAAGTTTCTTTCCTTATTTTTATTTTTCTTCCAGCATCAAAGAATGATAGGTGTATCTTCCCCGTTAATTTTTACCCCAACATCCATGGGTAGTACGTGGACATCTCTGATTGGATGTGGTTTGGCCATGTTTCAAGCGTCAGCGGAAGCCTCCACATGTCTAAATGGCACCACGTGCCTCATCGGCGCAGCTTCAGCTTCAAATTGGCAACAGTTCTCGGTTCTCAAACTTGTGCTAGTCCTCCACGTGTCCCAGGTCCAAAAGAGAGAGATCTGATCATTAAAATTGACTAAGTATGGGTGGGTTGGCGAAAGTCTCCACGTGCCATAACGATGCAATTTTAGAAGTGAAATCAAAGGGTCAGTCTCCAAGTAGCGCCAACTTGCCATGTGGTTAAAGTCAATGGGGAGAAGTTGGCCGTTGAAAAGTCCAAGACCGGCGGAAGGAGACACACATCATCTCGGCACAATTTAAAGAGGTGTTTCCAAAACGGAAACTCGAATGAGCACCAGCCCTTCACGTGTCTAGGAGTCAACATAGGTCAAGTAGGAAATAGGCTTGAATCGGCTAAGTATAAAGAAAACGTCGGAGCTCCCCACGTGTCAACCTAATGCGACTTCAAAGGCAAAAAATGCAAAAGGTGTCTGCAGGCCCACTCCTAAAAATTTCTTCCACGTGGGTGGCTCAAATTTAAAGTTGTAAAATCAAATCGAATGGCCCATGTTTTAACTGGTGAAATAATGTAATGGCCGTATATTTAAAAACATGTTTTTTTCCACCATTAACATTTATTTGTAAATCAAGAATTCAAAAGGGCGTGGATGATTGGAATAAGTTCTAATTATTTCTTGCTTGCTCGAGGAATTTGTAACCATCTCTTACGAGCTATATCATGAGCTTTCAAAGCCATTATATGGGTTGGAATTTTGATATTTAGAACTGTAATTTCTAATTAGAAGAAATCAATACAAAGGTTTTCCCCTATTTCTTGATTTATCTTTCCTTCTTGCTCTGATATGTGAATCATTTAATCCTTGCATGCTTAGAAACTTTGTGTTCTAGTTTATACAATCTCAAGAACTTTGAGTCTGCAGGATTGTGCCCGTTATAAATGTGAATGGTTCTACTCTATATCTCATTTTCTCAATACATATAAGGGTTTTCTCTGCCATCTCTTTTCCCTGAAAGTATTGTCTTCTTCTTCCTCCCTCCTCTCTTCAATGTCTTCTATCCTCATGTATTGATAAATTTTTAGGCATAAAACACATTTCAAGATATCGGAAACCACCATTGAATGAAAGATTGTGTATTTGTACATAGGTTTTTCCCCTGCTTTCAATAAGGGAACCTCTCCCATTAAAGAGGAGGGACTTGTTTGTCCCCTGATTGTGGTTTCATTCCAAGTGAAAATCTGAAACCCAACAGTTTTTGGAAACTCCATGGGAAAATGTTAAACAAATTTCCTTTCTAAAAAGAACAACTAATTTGATCATTTCTTTGATCTAACAACTTTAAGATACACTCATGGCAAAAGGGCTCTTGGAATTGAAGATCCCCAATTTCAACTCTTGGATCAACAAGGTTTTTAACTTCCTCCAACAAGAAGAAATAGAAGAGCTCATTCCACAAGCACACCTCCTGTTGAAGACAGAGCTTCTAGTAGTAGCATTCCTCAAGCACAACTTATCCCTAATCTTCATGCCCTAATTCTTGTTGGTGTCTCAGTTCCACTTCAAGCAATATTTCCAAGGATGGTAGCACCTCGGCCTTGGGGACAAAGAGTTGGGCCTCTGGCTCTTCCTCAACCATTGCATGAGTTACCTAGGGGTAACAGGAAGAATTTTCCCAAATTTAGAGGTGATGGCAAAGTACACCCTGATGAACACATTGTAGCCTTCATTATTACATGTGGGGTCCTTGGAGTTGAACATGAGGATGTCTCTGTGAGGTTGTTTGTGGAGACCTTGCAAGACAATGTTGCAGATTGGTTTTACCATCTTCTTGTTGGGACCATCATTGATTGGACTACTATGAGGACTGAATTTGAGCAACGTTTCAAACCTGTTAAGAAGATGTGCATGCTTTTCTAGCTCAGATTTCTCAAATCAAGAAGGAGCCACATGAGCCTATGAGATAATTTGTGGCCAAGTTCAACAAGTTGGTTAACAAGATTCCACTAGATACTAGGCTTGTTGATCAGATTTAGAAGTGTTTCTTCTTGAATGCTTAATTTCTGGAAGTAAGCTATGCCCTAAGGAGAGAAAATCTTGCAACTTTGGATGTTGATCAGAGATTGGTTGTCAGTGTGGAAGATGACTTGATCATGTCTAACAAGCTAAAAAGGGAGTCTTTCAAATCCAAAGCATCTTCTTCTTCTCCTTCTCCTGGAGGTAATGCAGATCAGTTGGTGCAAAAGTTGGCTAATGACCTCATTGCCATAAAAAAGCAATTGGCTTAGCATGCTCCATATCAAGATGTTCTAAGGAAGAACTTTCAGCCTAGGAACCACTTGCCCTCTTCTCAAACCAGGTTGGCCATTGAAGGTCCACCCCTCAAGGTGCTGTCAATGCTACTTGTGAGGTTCTTGAGCCTGATGATGAGGAAGAAAATGGGCTCTATGATGAACAAGAAGAGGAAGCTGATGAAGAACTGGAGGAGCCTGGTGGTTCTTGAGTTCATTTCCTCACCACTAAAGGTGTGGATGATGAAGATGACTATGATGATGTAGTGGCTGAGATGAACAATGAGTCATATGCTATTATGACCTGGGAGTAGACCAACAAAAGGAAAAATTGGTGCAACCTGCAAAAATATCCAAGGAGTACCCCATCACCATCTCGGTGATTGCAAGAAGAGGAGCTCTTATTCCTACTACTTCCACCCAAAAGGTAAGCTCTGCTAGTCCTTCTTCCTCTACTTCTACTTATGAGAATTCTTGTCCAACAAATGATAAAGTTGATAGATCAAAAGCTCCTCCTACTCCTAGTAGTGATTCCCCATCCACATCTGGATCTTTTGACATTATAGACCATCTTAAAAAGACCAAGATTCAAATTTCTGAGGTAGAGTTCTATCAAACCCATCCTAAATCCTTTGCCAAAATGATTAACTTTGTAAATTCTAAATCTAAAACCCTAGTCCATTCTTCTAAAGGCCTTTTTCCCACTCCTTCTTCTCCGCCTCAACCCTTGTGGCTGCAATCACTTCACCCAATGAGAAGATCAAACCCTTTTATGTGACTCTCCTCATAGCTGGCCACAAGCTTAGCAATTGTGTCATTGATTCTAGTGCATCTGATAATGTAATGCCTGCAAAAGTGGCTCATGATTTGGGTCTAACCCTAACCCACACTTATGGCTCTTATTATTCCATGGAAAGTAGAGAAGTGCCTTTGGTTGGGAGAATCAAGGATGCACAAGTAGATTTTGTTGCTTTACCAGAGAAGAAGGTCTTGGCTACCATCTTGGTTGCTTGATATCCCTCCTTCCTATGGCATGTTGCTAAGTAGGAACTTTTGCAAATATGTTGGAGGTGAAATCCAAATGGATTGGTCACATGCCTTGATCCCTGTCAATGGGAAGATGAAGAAGTTTTTTTGAGAAACAAGCAGAGTATATTGTGTAAAAGATAGATGATCCTAAAGCATAAATATTGTATGAAGACATTAGGCATGGGAACTACATGATCATGTCACAAGAGGAGACAAGTCTACCAAAGGAGTGTTGCTTGATCCTAATGGTTTGTGGACTTTGGAGTTTGATGGAAGCTACTCCTTTACTAGTTCTGGAGCTGGTGTAGTGCTCATTTCTCCTGGGGGTAAAGTTCATTCTTTCTCCTTCAAATTTTAGTTGAAAATACCAACAATACTTCCGAGTATGAGGCCCTTATTCTTGGGTTGAGCATGGTGAAGGAAATGGGAGTGAAGAACCTTCTTGCTCATGGAGATGCAGAGCTATATGTAAAACAAGTTAGAGACCTTTATTAGGTAAATAATAGAAGGTTGAAGCAATATAGGAATTTGGTATGGGATTCCATTGAATTCCTTGATGCTTTTTCCATTAAAGTTGTTCCAAGGGAAAGGAACACTAGAGGCTGACTCTCTAGCTATTTTGGGGTCCTTGTTGATTCCTCATCTGATTTTCCTCAAGAGAAATTCACCATTGAGCTGATCCATAGACCCAGTGTGCTTGACAATGTAAATAATTGGAAAGTTTTCAATGATGACCAAAATTTTTTCTTTCTTGGAGCTCAGAGACAACTTTGATCAGTTGTACTTTGAAGGAAGTGACAATCTGCCTAGAGAGTGTGTGTCATCAAATGAAGAGGGTGTCAAAGAAGAGATGGATCAAGATGGATGCATCAAACTGAAAGGAAACAAAATTCCTAAAGGGCTGGTGAGTTTGGAGGATATTTTTAATAAACATGATAGATATATGAATTCTAAAGTTTCCCAAGGAACCCAAAATTTGTTGAGACTAAGAAAGTGAATATTGGGAGTCTTGATGATCCCAAAATGGTCAACATTGGAAAATGCTTGCACTCAGGAAGAGAAAAAGAAGGTGGTGAATTTGTTGAAGAGGTATGTTGATGTTCTGGCTTACTCTTATGATGATCTTAAGGCTTTTTAACCTAAAGAAATGTAAAATTTCATTCCTCTTAAGCCTGGGATCAAACCCTTCAAATACAAAGCAAAGGCAATATAATCCAAAGATAGTTGATACAATTTTCTAAGAAATACAAAAGCTTATGAAGGCTAGGATCATCTTCCCCATCCACCATTCAACGTGGATTACTAATATAGTTCCTGTCAGGAAGAATAATGGTGAGATCTGGATCTGTGTGGACTTTAGAAATATAAATCAGGGTTATTTGTAGGACAACTACCCTCTCCCCATGATGGACCAAGTATTGCAAGTTGTCATAGGATCGGAGATGCTATCTATGTTAGATGGATTCTCGGGTACAATCAAGTAGAGGTGAATACTATAGATCAACATAAGATTGCCTTTACTACTCCTTGGGGCACCTTTGCATACAAGAGGATGCCATTTGGTCTCATCAATGCTGGTGCTACTTTCTAGAGGGCCATGGACTTGGCTTTTGGTAGTTTGAAAGGGAAATGCATTGTTATGTATTTGGATGACTTGATAGTGTTTTCTAAAGAAAGAAAAGATCACTTCCAACACCTTGAAACAATATTGCAGAAGTGTAGAGAGCATGGAATTTCTTTAAACCCTAAGAAGTCTATGTTTTGTGTCACAAAAGGAAAGTTGTTGGGACACATTGTTTCAAAGGAAGGGATCAAGATTGATCCGGAGAGAGTTCAGGCCATCCAACAAATTCCTCTTCCATCAAGTAAGAAAGGTATCCATTCTTTCTTTGGTAAGATCAATTTCCTAAGGAGATTCATCCCTGATTTTGTAGAACTTACTATGAGCATTGCTCGCATGATGCAAGGGAAGAAAACTTTTGGTTGGTCCTCTAAAGGGAAGAAATCATTTGAGGACATTAAACAGGCTATTGCAAAGACTCCAATCTTGGTGTGCCCTGACTTTAGCAAAGATTTCATTATCTATTGTTATGCCACTGAAAATACCCTAGCTGTTGTGTTAGCCCAAGAATGCTTGAAGATCATGAGCTCCCAATTGCATTCATGAGTTATGTCTTGAAAACTCATGAGATGAAGTACACCATGATGGAGAAACATGCTTTTGTAGTTGTCAAAGTTGTCAAGCAATTTAGGTTTTACATCCTTAATTCTCATTCTATGGTGTTGGTGCCTGATACAACAATCAAATCCATTCTTACTCAGCAAGAATTTGGAACCAAGAGAGGTAATTGGGTAGAAAAGGTGCAAGAGTATGATCTTGACATTAGGCCAACAAATCTAGTTTAGGGTAAGGGCATGTGTGAACTCATTTCTGAAGGAGCTGCCAAGGAATTTTCCAAAGATGGAGTTGATGTCCCTGTTGTTTTGTTCCTCATCTCGATAGATGTATGGTATGATGACATTGCTCACTTTCTGACCTATGGAGAGTGTCCATCTCACTTGAGTTCCAAAGAGAAGAGAGCCATCAAACTGAGGTCTGCACAATATGTTTTATCGGAGAATGCTTTGTTAAAACGAGGCATAGATGGAAGGTTTTTGAAGTGTGTAGACAAGGAGCAACAAAGGAAGTTTTTATCTACTTTTCATGACCATGCTTGTGGAGGTCATTTCTCCTCTGTTGTAACAGCTCATAAAATACTTCGTGCTGGTTATTATTGTCCCAATTTATTCAGAGATGCATCAAAATGGGTTGGTAAATGTGAAGCATGCCAAACGTTTGTTGGAAGACCTAAGTTGGCTGCTTTGCCACTAAAGCCAGTAGTGATTGATGAGCCCTTTCAACAGTGGGGATTGGATTTCATTGGAACTCTTAACCCACCTTCCAATGTTGGACATACCCATGTGTTGACTACCACAAATTACTTCACCAAGTGGGTGGAAGCCATCCTAGTTAAGAGCACTACTTCCGAGGTAGTTTGCAACTTCATTAAGGAGAACATATTGATCAGGTTTGGGACCCCAAACAAAATTGTGACTGACAATGCTTCCAACTTTTCTTCTACTGAGATGATGGACTTCTGCTATGGGTATGGGATCTCACTTGCTCATTCTTTAGATTACTACCCCCAAGGGAATGGATAGGCATAAATCAACAAATAAGAACTTGGTGAACATAGTTAGAAATCTTGTAAATGATTCTCAGAGGAATTGGCATAAGAAGCTATATGATGCACTTTGGGCTGATAGAATTACACCCAAGAGAGAAATTGGAATGTCTCCTTTCCAAGTGGTGTATGGTGTGGAAGCTCAACTACCAGTCACGGTGGAATTTTCAACCTTGCATCTGATGAAAACCATTGAAGATTCAAGTTTCAATAGCTCTTTGGACAAGAGAATTTTGTACCTTCAGAAGCTTGATGAGGACAAATTGTAAGTGGTTGATAGGATAACAACTCATCAGTTGAAAGTGAAGGATTTATTTGACAAGAAAGCCAAACCCAGAGTTTTCCAAGTGGGAGACATTGTGTTGCTTTGGGACAAAAGACATGAGCCATGAGGAAGTCATGGTAAGTTTGATTCTCTTTGGCTTGGTCCTTTTAAATAAGACATTTTGCTGGAGAGAATTATTTTTATCTAGATTACATGGATGGTTATCCTCTCCCACTTCCTTATAGTGGGTAGTATCTGAAGTTTTTCAAGTCCTAGGTGACTAGGAGGTCCTTCTGTATATTCTGTACAATGTTTTGGTTTTGGTTCATTCCTTTGTGTTTCATTTCTGTTCTTCCCTTTTGGTTTGTTTTGTTTCTTTTCCCATCTTGTGTGTGTTTCCATGTATTAGTTTTTCTTTTGACTCCTTTTCCTAATGGATAAGGCACTGGTCCTTTTCCCATAGTTATTTGTAGTTCTTGATCTTGCCTTGTTTCTTTGTTTCAAGCCAAGTCATCCTCAGAAAGAGCTAGTTGTTGTTGTCGTCCTCAAAATTCCCCTCTTTTGAAGTCAAGTTTCAAAATTTTGAGTCTGTACCTTGGAGTATTGGATCATGTCGAGATGGCATTGTTTACAGTTTTCCCATTCATGGAGAACAATTTGAAAGTTGGGCGTAATGGTGAAGTTTCTTTCCTTCTTTTTATTTTCTTCCTACATTAGGAATGACAGGCATATATCTTCCCCATTAATTTTTTCCCCAGCATCCACGGGTAGTACATGGACATCTCTGATTGGATGTGGTTTGGCCATGTTTCAAGTGTTAGTGAAACCTCCACGCATCCAAATGATGCCACATGCCTCATTGACATAGCTTCAAGAGTCAAATTTGGGGGTAGTTCTCAAACTTACGCTAGTCCTCCACATGTCCCAGGTCCAAAATGAGAGAGAGACAATCATTAAAATTGACTAAGTATGAGCGGGTTGGCGGAAGTATCCATGTGCTCTAACGGCGTAATTTAGGAAGTGAAATCAAAGGGTCAGTCTCCAAGTAGTGCCGCTTCACCACGTGGTTAAAGTCAATGGGGAGACAGAGTTGGCCATTGAAAAGTCCAAGACCGATGGAAGGAGACACGCATCAACTCGGTGTAATTTTAAGAGAAATTTCCAAAAAAACTCAAATGAGCGCCAATCCTCCACATGTCTAGGGGTCAACATAGGTCAAGTAGGAAATAGGCTCGAATCGGCTAAGTATAAAGTAATCGGCGGAGCTCCCCACGTGTCAACTTGAAGCAACTTCAAAGGTAAAAAATGCAAAAGGCATTTGCAAGGCTGCTCCAAACAATTTGTTCCACGTGGGAGGCCCAAATTTAAAGTTGTAAAATAAAATTGAATGGCCCATGTTTTAACTGGTGAAATAATGTAACGGTTGTATATATTTAAAAACCTATTTTTTCCACCATTAACGTTTCTTTGCAAATCAAGAATTTGAAAGGGCGTGGATGATTGGAATAAGTTGTAATTGTTTCTTGCTTTCTCGAGGAATTTGTAACCGTCTCTTGTGAGCTATATCATGAGCTTTCAAAGCCATTGTATGGGTTGGAATTTTGATATTTCTGAACTGTAATTTCTAATTAGAAGAAATCAATACAAAGGTTTTTTCCTTTTTCTTCTGCTTTCTCTTTCCTTCTTGCTCTGATTTGTGAATCATTTAATCCTTGCATGTTTAGAAACTTTTTGTTCTAGTTTATACAATCTCAAGAACTTTGAGTCTCATGGATTGTGCTCATTATAAACGTGAATGGTTCTACTCTATATCTCATTTGCTCAATACATATAGGGGTTTTCTCTTCCATATATTTTCCCTGAAAGTTTTGTCTTCTTCTGCCTCCCTCATCTCTTCAACGTCTTCTATCCTCATGTATTGATAACTTTCTGGGCATAAAACACATTTCAAGATATCAGGAAACCACCATTGAATGAAAGATTGTGTATTTGTACATAGGTTTTTCCCCACTTTCAATAAGGGAACCTCTCCCATTAAAGAGGAGGGGACTTTCTTGTCCCTTTAACTATGGTTTCATTCCAAGTGCAAATATGAAACACAAATGTACAAAAGTTAAATGCATATCTATTTCAACATGAAATGATATTTGATCAAAAATATTGAGAGTCAAGCTTCTAGTCTACAAAAAGATTTGGGTTGAGTAAAATAGTGTTAAGAGAGAATGTAATATGAGCCTCAAGTCTAGCTAGAAGTCAATGACACAAAGTGATAATTTTATGAATTTTTTTATCCAATCTATTTCCATTTCAATGTTAGAATAATCCTTATTTTACCATATATCTAAACTATCCATTTTCCCAGTGACATTTTTTGCATCATTTTTTGCACTTCTTCACCATTGGGCTTAGTATTTTATAGTTTTAAAAAATTAATTATATCTCGACTTAAAACCTTGATGAAATTCATAAATGAATAAAAAATTACAAACCCTCAGTATGTGTAATTTCATGACTCTTTTCCTTTATATTGTTGAGTTGTGGAGCTCAATTACTTTAGATTAGCATGCAATATGAAACTTGCTGGAAAACATAGTAACCGACATCGGTTATGGAGGGATCGGAATCGGTCACCTATGACCGACATCGGTCAAGAAAGAAGGAACCAACATCAGTTAGGGCTAACCGGCATCGGTTACTTGTGTGGGAGTGTTTTATTTAACTCTTGGGAATTAGATCTATTTTTAGTATTAAAGTAGATCTATTGATTGTAATTGCATGGCTAAGTTCCCTAAGTTTGTATATGCCTATATAAGCATGAAAGCTAGGGTTTAGAAGTAAGAATTAAGAAGAACTTACAAAAGTTGATGATTATTGTGAGAATAATTGTGAGAGAGAGAATTCTTGGTGAAGAAGCAAAATCTTGAGAGAAAGAAAGTATTGTACATCTAAGAGGTGTGGAAGATTGTAAATATTCATTGTATATCTTGTGAAAGATTCAGATAATAGATTGGCTTGTTTCTTAGTGGATGCAGCCCACACTGGGTGAACCACATTCAATATGGTGTTGATTTGTATCTCTTATTTTGTATATTTCTTCCGGTAAAATATTCGATTTCATTGCATGTATGCTTAGATATGATATATTATCTCTGTATAACCGATGTGCTAACCCCAATAACTAGAATCGATATTTGTTAGAAGGTTTTGTGTGTTGATAGATTTACTCACGAGGGTTTTTTGATTGAGTGAGAACTACAACAATGGCGTAAGAAAACAAATACAAGGTAAAGAAGTTTGACGGCCAAAATAATCAATAATGGAAGATGCAGATTGAGGATTATCTCGTATCAAAGAGATTTGTATTTGCCATTGGATGAAAAGTCAAGACATACGAAGATGACTGATGAAGAATGAAAGATTCTTGATAAAAAGGATTTGGGATCTATAAGATTGATTTTGGTAGTATTCGTGGCTTCTAATATTACAGAAGTGACTTCTACGTTAGGGTTAATGAAATATCTTGATAATTTATATGAAAAACCTAGTGCTTCAAATAAATTTTATTTGATGAAGAAACTATTTAGTTCTAAAATGCATGAAGGTGGATCTGCATCTAGTCATTTAAATGATTTCAGATCTATTGTAAATAAGTTAAAATCAATTGATATACCGTTTGATGATGAAGTGAAAGAACCTTTATTCTTATGTTTTTTTCCTAATAGTTGGGATAAATTAGTAATGGTTGTTAGTAATAAAACATCTACTAATAATATTTTAAAGTTTGATGATGTGGTTAGTATAATATTGAGTGAAGAAATTCGCAAGAAGAGTATAGAGGAATCATCATATGAGAATGATTTTAATGTATAAAGCAATGGCAAGAAGGAGAGATCCAAGAGTAAGAGTAATGGGAAATCAAAGTCAAGGGATAACATATCTAAATCCGAGAGGTAATGGAATTACTGTTGGAAATATGGAAAGAAAGGACATGTAAAGAAAGATTGTTGGTTAAAGGATAAAGAGAACCAACAACTAGACAAAGGTAAAGAAGCAAATCTTATTGCAACAAAGGTAATACAAGATGCTCTTATTATTTCTTTAGATAATAGAATTGAATCATGGGTTTTAGATTCATGAGCTTCTTTCTATGCACCCCTAATAAGGGTTATTTCAAAATTATGTTTAAGGTAATTTTGGGCATGTTTATTTGGGTGATGATGAGACTTGCAAGATATTACTTTAGTAAAGGGAAAGTTCATCTAAAATTGTAGAATAGAAATACATGTTTATTGAAAGATGTGAGGCATGTGCCAAGCCTAAAAAAAAATCTTATTTCTGCAGGGCAACTAGGTGAAGCTGGTTTCATGGTTACTTTTACAAGAGACTCTTGGAAAGTCACCAAGGGTTCTTTTTTATGGAAAGAGGTAAGAAGGTAGGAACGTTATATTTATCTACCTGTGTTATTGATTCCTTTTTTGCATTATCTACTTCGGATTCAGATGCATGCATGTGGCATAATCGGTTGGGCCATATGAGTCAAAAAGGAATACATATCTTAAAGGCTAAGGGTAAGTTATCATATTTGAAAGATTTAGATCTTGATTTTTGTGAGCATTGTGTCTTTAGAAAGCAAAAGAGAGTGAGACTTCTCAAAGTTGGGGCAGCTCTAAGAAGGATCAAAATTGGAGCTTGTACACTCAGATGTGTGGGGACTAGCTCAAGTAGCTTCTCATGGAGAATATCGGTATTATGTTACTTTCATTGATGATGCTACAAGAAAGGTATGTGTTTATTGTATTAAACATAAATATGATGTTTTTGAAACTTTTAAAAGATGGAAAGCCCTTGTTGAGAATGAATCAAATTCAAAGTTAAAGTGCCTTAGATCTGAAAATGGTGGTGAATACTGTAGCAAGGCTTTCAATGATTATTATTCACTGAATGAGATACGTAGAGAAAGAACAATTCCGAGAACACCATGTGATAATGGTGTTGCAGAAAGAATGAACATGACAATCATGGAACGTGCTAGAAGTATGAGGATACATTCTAGATTTCCCTTGCAGTTTTGGGAAGAAGTAGTTGATACAATAGTTTATTTGATTAACCGTGGGCCTTCAAGTTCACTAGATGGAGGAATACTAGAGGAAGCTTGGACTGGAAAAGAGGTAGATATTTCTTTTCTTAAATTTTTTGGTTTAGAAACTTTTGTGCATATTGATAAGGAAAATAGGAAAAAGTTGGATGTAAAATCTAAGAGATGCACTTTCATTGGTTATGGATCTGGTGATTTCAGATTTCATTTTTGGCATTTAAAGAATTCTAAAATTACTAGAGTCATGATATTGAATGGAATGAAAAGAGAATGTACATGGATCAAATTTTGGTACCTAAGGATGAACCGGTTGAGAAGTTTGTGAATGAAAATGAACTCTCGGATTTAAAAGTAATACCGATAGGGTTACACAATAACCAGTTTCAGTTGACCCCTGACCGACATCGGTCAACAGAACCGGTATCGGTTATAGAAGAGCCAACTTGACATCAGTTAGCGAGCACCGACGTCGATTACGGTGACTTGATAGATTTGGATATGAATGTCCAGGAGGTCCAGAATGAGCCTCTGGTACCCCAAAATCCTGTGAGAAGGTCACAAAGGGTAAGTAAACCTCCATAAAGATTTACACTTTTCTATTTTATTTTTATTGATTGACAAATAATGGTGAACTAGAAAGTTTTGAAGAAGCAATGTAGGATAAGACCCACATCTAGTGGGGAGTATGGCATGGATGAGGAGATGAAATCCTTGGAACAAAACCAGACTTGGGATTTGGTTAAGTCTCTAGCAGGTAAGAGGAAATTACAGAACAAGTTGGTTTACAAGATCAAAGAAGAAGAGGGTGGATAGAAAAGGTACAAGGCAAGGCTTGTAGTAAAGGTATTTACACAAATCAGGTATTGACTTTGGTGAAATATTTTCTCCTGTTGTAAAGATGACTTCTATTTGTTCTACTAAGTTTAGTTGTAGTAGAGGATTTACATTTAGAGAAACTAGATGTGAAGATGGCTTTCCTTCATGGTGATTTGGATGAAGAGATTTATATGCAAAAACCACTTGGGTATGAAGTCAAGGGTAAGGGGAAATTAGTGTGCAAGTTGAAAAAGAGCCTATATGGGCTCAAGAAATCTCCAAGGAAATGGTACATGAGGTTTGATAGTTTTATGCATGAGCATGGTTACTTGAGATGTGAATTTGACCATTGTGTTTATTTCAAGAAGCTTGAAAATGGGAGCTATATTATTTTTTTACTATATGTGGATAATATGCTTATTGCAGGATCTAGTATGCAGGACATTAGTGAGCTTAAGGGAAAGCTAGCTCACTCATTTGCTATGAAGGATTTAGGAGATTCAAAAATAATCCTTGGCATGTAAATACACGAGATAGGAAGAAAAATAATTTGTATTTGTCTTAAGAGGATTATATTTATAGGGTGTTATAAAGGTTCAAAGATGTAGAATGAAAAACATGTTAGTACACCTATAGCTAGACACTTCAAATTGAGTAAAGATCGGTGAAATTCATGACATGAGGAGGTCAAATGCATGACATGAGTGCCATATACTTTAGCAGATTGGGAGTTTCATATATGCTATGGTTTGTACTAGACCATAAATTACACATGTAGTAGTGGGAGTTGTGAGTAGATATATGGCCAATCCAGGTAAAGAGCATTGGAAATCAGTCCAATGGATACTCAGGTATTTGAAAGGGACATCTAACATGTAGTTATGCTATGGAGGTTTGGATATTTCATTATGTGGCTATGTTGATTTAGATATAGCTGGAGATTTGGATGGTAGAAGGTGTAGACACCTGTAGTTTGATCAATACACTATTATTTCTAATGGTGCACTAACGCTTCTTCCCTTTGCAAATTGATGGCACACCGCCAGTTAGACCTATCTAACTCCCCTCTCACGACACCTTTTTGGTCATTTTTCCTCTTATAAACCACTTAAACAGGTTGTTATAGCCTCATTCTAACTACATTAGCTTCTCATTCCCTTCTATCTTGCTTCTATTAGCTCCCTGGAATATCAATCCACTTCATTGGATTGATTAAGCCCTTTAGAAACCCTTCTAGAACCCTAATTACTCTCTAAGAGAGATTAATTAGTCTAACCTAGGTTAAATACCCTAAACATAGTCAAATCACACTTTGACTTGCTAAAAGTGCTTTTTGGACTTTAGCCTTTGTCCCACATGCACCCAAATCTCCCATTTCCCCAAACCAAAAACTATAAATAGGGCTATACCCCCTCCCTCATTTCCTAAGAATTCTCTCTTCTTCCTAGCATAGATTATAGCAATTTGTTTAGGCTTTAGATTGTATTTCATCTTCTTCCATTGAGCTAAAAGCATTTGATTTTGTATTTCATAGCATTAACATGGAGTAAAAGGGAAGATCCATTGGCCTTGAAGCCATTAATGGGGAGATCTCTTTCTCTTAAATAGATCCTCTTAGGTTCATTATTTCTAGCTTTCAAAGAATAGAGGTTAACTTCATTTGTTTAGTTTGCATGTTTATTTTAAATTATTGTATGAAAAGAAGAAAACCTTGCTCATTTCTTATCACATGGTCCATTGATCATATTGTTAAAAGCCTTTGGGGTTTCTTTAGAGATTCTTACCCCAAATCCATGGCTTTTACAACTTTTTATTGAACACAGAAGGAACACTCTTTGGATATATTTTCACAATAGGTGGGACGAAAGTTAGCTATATTTTAAGATTGTAGAAGATTGTTTCTTTGTCTACTATAGAGATAGAGTATGTTGTAGCTACAGAGGCTAACAAGGAGATGATTTGGATCAAGTAGGTTCATGAAAGAGTTGGGAAAGGAAAACTATGATTACAAATTGTTCAGTGAAAATCATAGTGCAATTCATTTGACAAAGAACTCAACATTTCATTCAAGAATAAAACACATTTAGTTGAGGTATCACTTCATACGACAGGTATTGGAGGATGGACAGTTGAATCTGGAAAATATTCATATGAGTGAGAACCCTGCAGATATGATAATGAAGCCATTAGCAAAGGAGAAGTTGAAGCTACACTCCAGTTCATTTGGTCTTTAAGTTTTAGACTTGAAGAGGAAGGAAAAAAGGTAAGGAAGGATCCAAGAACAACATTCTATAAATATGGTGCAGTAATTAATCTCCAAGTGGGATATTGTTGAGTTGTGGAGCTCAATTACTTGGATTCACATGCATATGAAACTTGCTTTGGAAAACACAATAAGCGACATCGGTTATGGAGGGACCGGAATCAGTCACCTATGACTGGCATCGGTCAGGCAAGGAGGAACTAACATTGGTTAGTGTGAACCAACGTCGATTACACATGTAAGAGTGTTTTATTTAACTTCCAAGAATTAGATCTATTTTTAGTATTAAAGAAGATCTATTGATTTTAATGTTGGACCATGATTTCTCTTAGACCAAAACCCATAGGTATTAGTCTCCACTACAATCACGAGAGTTAGCATCTACGAGAGGCGGTTAGTCCATGTCACGAAACTCACGGGGAGCATTAGCCACACATGCCAATAATCTCCCCCTCAGCGTTACCCGAGTGAGTTTTGAACTCGATACATTTTTCTCTCTGATACCATTTGTTGGACCATGATTTCCGTTAGACCAAAACCCATAGGTATTAGTCTCCACTACAATCACTAGAGTTAGGATCTACAAGAGGCGGTTAGTCCATGTCATGAAACTCACGTGGAGCGCTGGAAACACATGCCAACATTTAATTACATGGCTAAGTTCCCTAAGTTTTTATATGCCTATGTAAGCATGGATGCTAGGGTTTAGAAGTAAGAATTGAGAAGAACTTGCAAAATTTGAAGATTATTGTGAGAATTATTTTGAGAGAAAGAATTCATGGTGAAGAAGCAAAATCTTGAGAGAAAGAAAGTCTTGTACATCTCATGAGGTGTGGAAGATTTTAAATCTTCATTGCATATCTTGTAAAAGCTTTGGATAATATATTGGCTTGTTTCTTGGTGGATATAGCCCACAATAGGTGAACCATGTTAAATCGGTGTTGATTTGTATCTCTTGTTTTGTATATTTCTTACCGGTAGAATATCCGCTTTTATTGCATGTATTCTTAGATCAAATATTTTATCTCGTACAACCGGTGTGCTAACCTCAACATATGTTATGCATACATTTTTCACAATGTGAAGGGTCTTTTGTGGTTCAATTATTGTTAGTTAAAAATATAGAAATATTTATGACATCCCTTCTCCTAAAATATTTGAATTGAAAATGAAAATAAATATACCTTAGCGGCAACGATACTATGAAGGATTTCAAAATTTTGAGAGTTATGTAGTGTTATTACTATATAAAAATATTATGCTTCCCTAAAAATTATGTTGTTACTTATAGAACACCTATAATTTAGCTTGAACAATTTAAAACACTTGAATTATGATGATTATCCTTTTCCCCACAAATTGACGACATATCGTCAATAGTGCTCATCTTCTCTTCTATCATTGTTAATTAATTACAATAAGTAATTAATTAAGTCTTATATTCAACAAATACCCTAATTAACGACCTTCCATTAATTAATCCTTCCTTTTATCTAAACTAATTAATTATTATTAATTAATTAGCTTCCCCTTTCATTAAACCAATAAATCATTATTTAATTGATTTAATCCCCTTCTATAGTCTAAATCATGTTAATATTCCTCTAAAAAGTTTGTATAAGCTTGCACATCTATTAATTAATCATCTTGATCAATTAATAAACTTGCTTTATCCACATGAGTCACTAAAGAACAAGTGAACTCTCCTAAAGTTAACTCAACCCTATCTAAACCCCCTTTATCCACAACTAACTCAACATCTCAACCCTATCTTAAGCTTTGTTGTGTTGGGTTGGATATGTGCATTCGTACTAGTTTTCCCTCTTAAATGAGTTTGTTTCCTTCTCATATTGCATTGCATTTTGTATGTTGCATAGGGTTGTGGTTTTCAGCAATGGACAATTGTTCATAGTATGGCTTTTCATGTCATTCCACTTTTGTCGTATGGTTATATTTTTATATAGGACCGATGATGTAGATCTTTTGGCAATATGATAACAATAAAGTTGTTTCATACAATCGGATGAAATCTGATCTTTTCTTCCCGTCTTCATTTCTTCTACATCACCCTCCTATTGACACTATTCTTCTGCTTCACCTGGGCATCCTACTCCTCTCCATCTCTCACTTCTAATAATTTTTCTTTTACTCCTTCAAAATTTTATCCATCTACTATCTTTGAAGTGGCGTCGCTTACGCCACCCCAAAGAGGGGCAAATGTAGACACCTATAATTTAGCTTGAACAATTTAAAACACTTAAATTGTGCTAATTATCCTTTTCCCCACAAATTGACGACATATCATCAATAGTGCTCATCTTCTCTTCTATCATCGTTAATTAATTACAATAAGTAATTAATTAAGTCTTATATTCAACAAATACCCTAATTAATGACCTTCCATTAATTAATCCTTCCTTCTATCTAAACTAATTAATTATTATTAATTAATTAGCTTCCCCTTTCATTAAACCAATAAATCATTATTTAATTGATTTAATCTTCTTCTATAGTCTAAATCATGCTAATATTCCTCTAAAAATTTTTATAAGCTTGCACATCTATTAATTAATCATCTTGATCAATTAATAAACCCCTTTATCCACATGAGTCACTAAAGGATAAGATAAACTCTCCTAAAGTTAACTCAACCCTATCTAAACCCCCTTTATCCACAACTAACTCTACATCTCTATTATCCCACATGCAAAGGGATGTAGAGATCCCTTTATCTAGTGGGCTATATAAAGATCCCTCTTCCTACCTTTACACTTACACCTATTCCTTGAGAAACAAAAGCGAAGCATGTAGTAAATACATTATAGCCATTTTGTAATCTTGGAGCATTCTTCATTGGAGAGGCTAGCTACTTTCATTTCTTGTATTCATCCATCCAAGTTTTGAAGTCATATGGAGATATGTTAAATGGTCTTATAGCCATGGATTGACAAGACTCCATTCTTGAAAACCTTGGGATTCAAACATTTCAATCAAACATTTGATTGCTAAGGATCTAAGTAGGTTCATTTCATTTTTAGCATTTAATAGAGATAGAAATTAATGGATTTACATGTTAGTTTGAATATTTGTTCATGTTCTAATGCAAGGATGTTAGTAGATTAGTTTTGCTTAATATCTAAGCATGATGGTGCATTGATATTGATTTAGTTTGGTTATAGGACTATTAGATGTTAGTTCTTACTTTGCTAACAAATACATATACACAACTACTTTGAAAAATCACACGATTAAAATGATATGAATTTAGGGATTCTTCACCTACCATGTGCCAACTCTTTATGCCTCCTTCCTGCTTATTCCTCATGCCCTACCCCTAACGTATATTATAAAACCTTTATACATTAACTGTTATACTTATTAATATGGGGAATTATAGTGGGTACATTCTTACTAGTATTTAAAACCCCAAAATATGAACTTGCGTGATAGGTAATGTTTTGGTTTTGAATTTCCCATGGCTTGGACTCGTCACATTCTTTATATTATTTCATGGTAACATCAAGTTATTATTTTATCAATTAACATGCTAAATTGGGGGTATAAAAAATGTAATATATGAAAAAATGAGTGAATGGTTTATGTGTATATTGTACTATATAAAAACATGAGATAAAAATATAAATGTATGAAACACATTATTTTGAAATTTCAATAACATTAGGGGCCCTTTTCTTTACACTCTCTTAATTATAGAGAAAGAAAACCTCCACACATAGAGGAGAGAATTAATTAGATGGCTATGAGCATCATTAAATTCCTATCTACAAATATTAAATGTCCATGTTTACATTAATGAACAAATTCCATAGAAACACTAACATGGATAAAAGTGCTTGATCAGGTGGTAGATTGATATGGAATAAAAATGAGATGACACTTTATCCAACACCCACGCCCCCAATATATTCTATCAATATCAATTACACCTAGACACTAATAAAATTATTTGAAACTCTCTTTACTTGAAGGTTTTGGTGAATATATGTAACTTGATCTTCTAATCTACAATAATCTAGGAAGATTTATCCATTTTGTACTACCTTTCGAATGAAGTGATATCTTGTGTCATTGTGTTTAGTCCTTTTGCGTAACACATGGATCTTTGATAAAGCAATAGTTTATTTTTTCACATAATTTATTTGTCGATTTATGCAACAATCCTTCCAAAATTCTTCTTATCCATATTTCTTGAGATGTTGTTGATGTTGTGGCTACATACTCTACTTCTATAAATGAAACACTAACTATAGGTTGTTTCTTGATTCTGTGAAATGGAACCTAATAAAAAATGGAATACAAATCCATCTACGTAATTTTTATCATCAATAATTCCTGCACAATTAATATTCATGAATCCAACTAACTCGAATTTTTCTATGAAATTATACAAAATTACATTAGTTCTTTGTGACACACACATAACTTAGTATCTTTTCCCATCTTAGTATTTGGAATCCTTGGGTGAATCCATGAATATCAAAATGAGGATCACACCATAAATGATATTAGTACTCATGGTTATCAAGTACATTAGACTACCAACTATTTTTTTGTACAATGCATGATCAAGGTTTGATCCTTTATTCTCTTTGTTAAGTTTCAATCTTGTGGCTATAGATTCTAATGTTGGCTTGATCTCATCGTATGAAATTTATTTAAAACATCATTACCATACTTGTATTAACAAATTAAAATTCCATCTACAAATTGATAAACTTATATGCCCATAAAATACTTCATAAAGCCAATATTTAAATAGGATTTAAATCATAGATATTGCATTATGAACTGAATGTTGATTTCCAAATAGGATGTAAATGTAATTCTCGTATATGGTTATTAAAAAATTAATTTATAGTGATTAATTTATATTAAATATTATTATTTGCATGATTTTATATTCTTTTATTTTTTTAGACACAAATCCACATGATGTCCATAAATATTTTTTTGTTATATTAAGTTTACAATATTTGCCCATATAAATATGTTGAATAATGCTTTATGTATATAATATTATATAAAATAAAATCTTTCTTTATTTTAATTAGAAATAAATCTTTATAAATATAATTTATATAAAAAATTGTATAAAACCTCTTTTCCTACCTCAAAAATATATAATTATATACTAAAACATAGTATGAGAAATTGTATTTAACTAATTCCAATAATATACAATACCATCACAATTACATTAACAATATTATGTTATAAATTTTATAGTTCATCAAATTGGGTGAAAAGATGACTTTATCTATTATAATTGTTATATATTTATATTAATTTAATTTTACATATCTAAAATATTAGTTCTAAATTGTTATAAAGTGAATTCCATTCTAATTTCTTATTTTCAAAGTCTCCACTTGACTATTTCCTCTTTCCATAAGTTATTTAACATGTGTATATTAACCACCAACCATATAATCTATTTTTGATCTAATCCTCAAATTTTTAGTTTTCATTGTTATTTAAATACCACATTGTTTCTATTGTCACCTCCACACTTCATCTATGTTTATCCCCTCAAAAGAAGAATAACCCCAAGAATTGATCCAATCATTTATGAATAACTAAAATTAACTAGGTGGGGAATAGTTAATCCAAGCTATGAACATATATAAATAAAGTAAATAAATGCAGAAAGGAAGTATGTAAATAATCTAAACAATTATGCAAAAGGAAATGTTAACCCTAATATGCAAGAAGGAAGAGGAAAGAACGCATTTGAATAATAGAATCTTGTCACACCGTGTCGTAGGCGAATGGAAAAATTAAAAGTAGGAACGATTGTGAAGAGGTCCCAAAAAGGATGGAGCGGGAGGATCTAGCTAGACTAGAGCTCCTGGAGAGGGACTAGGGTGCCTTTGGGCACTTTGGTCTACAATCTAGGTGCCCAGGTTTGTGAAAAATCTCTCGAACCTCGGTCTTCATAGGGCTAAAATGTGATATAGTACTATGGAAGAATGATAATGAGGGATACATATATGATTGTAATGTGATGGGGGGAATGTGTGAGCTAATATTCCCCCCAATGTATGTGTGGTAATATACAATATCATGTAATGTTATCTATAATATCATTTCTCTCAGGTTCATAGTCGAATGGGTAAGCATTAGTGACTTGATAAGCAATAGTGTCGGGTGGGTCACGTAATGAGCCATTAAGGCGTAAGTTGTACATGCCCATAACATAATCCTCATCGGTGAATGGAGGAAGTGGATAACCATTTGTATACCAACAAGTGATATTTTGAGTGTATCCTAGGAAAGAGCTATTGCAAATGAAAACACGTCCAAAGGGCATAGGAAATGAAATGTCTATATGATCTGGATCTAGTGTACCTCCAATATAATCAAGCCATGATTTTCCTAATGTAAGTGATGACAAGAAAGGAGTACGTGAGAGATATATTATAATATGAAATACACGCAAAACCATAAACAACGTGATATGAACAAATCCATAATAAATATGAGGAGCACGTGATGTAGGATAAAGGTCCTCAAAAGAAAACCCTAAGTGATCTAGACCCTCATGTGTACATATAATTTCATCGCATGTAGGATCAAATGGAATGTGTTCCCAATATGAATCATTCATGAAGAGTGTGCAAGTGAATGGTGGGCATGCTAAGGTACGTGATGTATTGATGTGATAGAGTGACATCCATAGACTGGAAAGACCCCCGATAAGGAATCATAGCAATAGTAGTATTAGGTGGAACAAAAGAAATTACATCTATCACACAAATGGTACCGTCAAGTGGTGGTAAGTGAGGTGGTTCTTCCCTAGGTTGGGGCTCATCTGTAATATTTGTGTGGGATAGGAAGATTAGTATTAGGAGCCTAATCGCAATACTGGAATGGATTGCGGTCACAAAAAAGGTGTACTCAATGCTCTCATGTAAGAATTTAACACAATTGTGTACAATAGAGGTGATAGCTTGCATGGAATGAAGCCATGGCCTACCAAGTAGATAGTTATAGGAAACTGGAAATAAACAATGAAAAAGATAATGTGGACAGTATTAGGACCAACAGTGATGGGAAATGTAATGTGACCGAAACATGGATGGATGGAACCATCCTAAATACGCAGTGAAATACTATATGTACTGACATCATGAGCAGTAAGACCTAAAATATCAAGGAATGACATAGGACACAAGTTAAGTTCATATTTGTTATCAATCCAATTACGCTTGACAACTACATTATGAATGCAAGATATGATATGCAATGGTGGGTCATTATCAAAAGTGAGAACATCAGAGGGAATATTAGACTTGAAAACTAGGTGTGAAGAGAATGCATCGGAAAAGGATTGATAAACTGAGTCAGGATACATGTCAGCACGAATGCGAGTATTAGGAAGAAAATGTTATACTCTTTTTAGTAAATCAGGATCGAAAAGAAAGAAATCATTGATTGAGATACTCATAATTCCTTAATACAAATGTAAGCCCTAGAAGATGTGATGAAGAAGGATTGGGTTCACAAAAATGATTAACTAAAATTAACTAGATGGGGAATAGTTAATCTAAGCTATGAACATATGTAAATAAAGTAAATAAATGCAGTAAAGGAAGTATGCAAATAATCTAAACAATTATGCAAAAGGAAATGCTAACCCTAATATGTAAGAAGGAAGAGGAAAGAACTCATCTGAATAATAGAATCATGTCACACTATGTCGTAGAGGTGATTAGAAATATTAGAAGTAGGAACTCTTTTGAAGAGGTCATGAAAAGGATGGAGCTAAAGGATCTAGCTAGACTGGAGCGCCTAAAGAGGGACTAGGGTGCCTGCGGGCACTCTAGTCTACAATTTGGGCACCCTATGCAGTGTAAAATCTCTAAAACTGATCTTCACAAGGATGAAAGGTGATCTAAAACCCTCACTATGTTGAGTAGAAATAGTATTGTCCTAAGGAGAAGACACACATAGGATTCGCACGTAGGAACAAGGTGCATTTGAAGGTGTGGAAAGATAGGAAAGGAAACATGCACCAAAACAAGTTGACCCAGACTTAGTTGTTTTTATGTATAAGGGATATTTTTGGTGATATCATGTGGAGAACACATCGGGATGGAGACTTGCGTGACACAAAAATGATATTTTGGGAATGAGCGACTAATAAGCGCCATGCATGAGCTTAAGTTAATAATAGGATTATTTCTTCATGTTAAATATATGATGTCTATTATTAGTGCACTTGTATGTGTGTATGTTATTGTAAAGGTGCATGCTATTATCAACATGCGGCCTATTTTGAGAAGTGCATAGGCGGCGAAGGAAAAGTCCCCATCCCTATAAGTATGTATTGAACTATATAGTTTAGCAATAGTGAATTATTGATGAGTTATGCTACTTTGATCGATGCGCACATGACTTATGGTGATACTTTATAATGTAAGAAGCTTCTATGTTTTATATTATTTAATGTAATGGAGTATGTTGGCTAGATAATGGTGTTAAACATGACTATAACTGGTTCTTGTGTGGTTGATCTTATTATATTTATTGTTTAATTCATGATTCTCTAAGATCTAGATCTGGTATATGCTATGTGGAATGTTTATGGTTATTTATGGTTCTGATTATGCTTTATCCTCATCACACTAATATCATACACATGAAACTATAAAGAAGGGCTTGTACCTTTACGCGCTTCGGGTGAGCACTTAGCTCGGGTAGGTGATGTGCTATTGCACCTCAGGTTTTCATAGTGGATTCTAGGTTGCATCATTGGTTCTCATTGTCGGGACCTATTTTTAGTTGTTTTAGGATGGTTCATTATGAAGACGCGTCAGGTTGAACTTAACAAGTGTTAAGGAGTGGATAAAAGATCTGGAAGAAGAGTACGCTTGGAGGTTCAACACTGGATCTGATTTTGACACATGCACGTGGGTGGAGCAGAATTTGTTTGACTATTTATTTGAGAGATTCTTTGCTATCTTTTAGGTAGAGTTTTATGAGTGGCTAGTTGTTTATGCATCTAAAAGGAATTGGAGGTATCGCACACTGGTCTAGATGCGAGAAGAATTTCAGCCCTCAATGATGTTGATCTCGATTTGAATGCACATTGTGGACTCTTGGTTCCATGGTGTTCTAAATAGCTATATCTTGGAGTAATCAATCTCTACTTATTCTTTCCCAAACGTAGCTGAGTTCTATTTTTTACGTTATCCAAAGGGGAACTTAGTTGTAAGGCATTCCACTAGCAATCAAACTCTTGATGGTAACCTTGAACTTGGAAGAGAAGTCGATGGCTAGGGCCTGAACCCCACCACGCATGGGGCAGGATCAGGTTTGGTGAAGGATGGTAGACCTAGTGATGAGAGGCAACAAGAAGAAAGGTGTTTTAAGTACAATGAGGTGGGCGAGGTGGAGATAGAGAAGTAATGTGATATTGCAAAGTGGATGGCATTGAGGAGAGAGATGGATCATGAAGGATTTGGAGCTCACGTAGAAGGCGTGGAGCCAGAGCATCTAAAACTCCCCATTTGGGAAAGCATAATAGGGAACCCTCCTTGACCTCACATGGGAGTGCGCCAACAGAGATGACATGGGACACGGGCGCGCATCTAAATCTACCTAGTAACCTAGCCCTTGCGCTTGGTTTTCTAGTATCTAGTACAACTAGTAGTCAACAAGCTAGTTTGGGTAGTAGAAGAGCAGGAGTAAGTCAGATAACAAGTACATCTATGGCAGGGAAAACGTCTTCTTTGTTATTTGGAGGTACCTTCTTAGGTGCATCATCAACATAGAACTCAAGCGCATAGAATTTTGGACTCACTTCTGGAGTAGTACCACTTTGTAGACTATAGGAGTTCAGTTTAGTACCAATATTAGGACACATGTTAGACACCCACTAGTTTACTTCTAGCTACAAAGGTGGAGGATCAAGGGCATAGGTGGCTCTAGTTCTAGTGGATTTGGTGGTTCTAGAGGTAGAGGTAACACAAGAGGTTCTAGATTAGGTGGGCAGGGTCCTCATCAACCCTAGAATATTTACATGGAGATATATCTCCGTATTCCATAGTATAGGGTCATATAATATGTTGTTGAAGACATGCACATGTGTGAGATACAATGGTGTGCAAAAGTAATTATAGCTTCACGGTGCAAGGCAATTCAGTTTGTAACTACATTACAAGGATGCACACACATTTGGTACAAGAAGTTTGACCCTATTAGACTTGTGTAGATTATGCAACATTAAAGGATTTTTTCCTCAAGGAGTATATGTTTGAGCGAGAGAGTAGTATAAGCATGCTCAAGGATATTAATCATGGCACTACTAAGAGCATTCAAGAATATGATGTCCATTTCAAGACACTGTTGTCTAAAATTTCTTATGATATTAATGCAATCCAACATGCATAGTGGTTCGTTGGGGGCTTGATCACACCTTTTAGGAGGTTTCTGTCACATAAGACATATACGGACCCACGCAAAGTAATTAAATCCACTTTGCATGTTGAAGCAGTCGGGAGTATAGACAACGGAGTGATCTCATTCCTGGAGGCACACATTGAATCTATGGAAAAGAAGTTGGAGAAACTATCAGAAAATTCATCACATGAGACGTACATTGGGATTTAGTGTATAGATTGTGAAGTTGAAGGGCACGCCAAAGATATTTTCCCTCATAGATCAGTGTATTCATTGTTGCTAGACTATGAGATATGTCATTTGGACCATGATGCAAGCCACTGCCCATTATTACAATGCACGATAAGAAAGAATGTATCTTTCTATTATAAGATTTTTTGGTCCATGACTCACAATATAGAAGATTTTAGGTTGATTGGTCAAATCCATGATGCCATAGATATTGGTGTGCGATAGATAGGAGTATCAGATAACTCTAAAGGAAAAATTGAGCACCATGACCGTGACCACACTCAAGCACGCTATGATCAAAACGAAGGGTGATTTGAAGGAGGTCGTGGTAGAGGTCGAGGCTATCATGGTGGATTCGGGGCTGAGGCCATGGTAGTGAATGAGGTAAGTTCCCTCGTAGAATGTGTTTTACATGCAGATCTCCGACCACTAGAAGTGTAAATGTCCTCGAGAATATTACTTGTTTTTTTGGCAAAATCAAAGCTATGACGAATGCCCGGACTTATATGAACATCTTAGCAAGAAAAATAAACAGGAGAAAAAGGGTAGATGTATGGTTAGAATACAACGCGCTATGGAAAATACGTGGATGCTAAAGGCTGCACCGAACCTAACCCGAGCTATTACCTATGAAGATTACTACATGCACCGAAGTTGCGCGCGTCTTTGAGAAGCGTTATAGCGAAGCCTACCATCACTAAGGAGGAAGTTTTACATGCAAGGTACCCACGGATCATGCACATCAAAAGGATGTTTATCAGAAACCATAGGGGTACTCAAATCTTCGGGTGAAATATAGTGTTTAAAGGAATAGTCACAATATTTAGAACAATAGAAGGCATCGAGAGATAATCTAATCGAGATATTGATGACTTAAAAGAGGTATGCAAGTTGTTGTGCCAAGAGAATATCATTTCATTATTAGGTAATTGGCTAAAGGGAAACACTCGTATGTAAGTATTGAGAATGGATGGCATGTCCTGCATGTTAAAATGCATGTGAATAGGTCATGATGACCTCAACTTCCACAATAGTGGGCTTATTAATCGAGGGTTGCACTACATTTCAAACCGAATTGTAGTTTTGGTGTGTGTGTGAATCATGTGCCCTAGGTTCTCTTGTGTCAGTCAATGCACTTTGTGAAGTAGCAAGCAATAACTAGATGTAAAAATTTAGTAGAATGGTGGATGGAATAGAATAGAATCCCCTCCTATACTTGTGTGATGCAAGATTAACCAACCTTGTCCCTTGTGATGGAGCTAAGTGAATGCAAATGATCTCCAACTGCATTTGATAGATGTAACCCTAGGTGGATGATAGTAGTGACTAGTTCTTGGTCCCTCATTATGGTCTCATAACTTTATATTTATAGGGTTCTCTTAATCTAATTTCGTAATTAACCCCAAAATTGTCGACAACTAAAAAGATAAGAAGTGAAAAGGTTAGAAAATGCCCAAAAGTGGCAAGAAAGTTCAAAAATGAATGGGGCGCCCCTAGTGGGACTAGGGCACCCATGGGCACCCCAAGATTAAAGCTAAAATAGCACAAAATGACAGAATTTGACTGGGCATGTAGGTGCAAGAGGTTAGGAATGATGAAAGAAAAAAAAAAGTAAAATGGCTAAAAGATGGGGGTTAATTAGTACTTTCTTCACTCAAAAACTATATGAATAGTAGTATGAGACCGAGACTAAATAATTTCTAAAGTGTGTGATTTTTACTACAATTGCCCCCACTTTATGTTGGTGAGTGGAAAGCTCGGTAACATAAATTTGATAGAGATGTGTAATTGATGTCCATGAAGATTTTAGTAGAAAACATGCCGAAGGACTAGGAAAACTATGGAATCACAAAACGATGATGGAGCGCGAGAAAATAAAGATGAAAAAGTGTAAAAGAGTGATGAGAGTGAACATAGGGTAGAAACATGTGTAGGCTGTTAATGTGTGTGATGTACCTGTTAGTGCGAGATCACAACACCCCCAAATGAGTTGTTGGATCTGCTTTTCTAGAGAAGACTCATTTGGTGTGATTGCATAACATTGAACTTCCCAAAGGTGTGGGACCTTGCGAATGGGAAAGCTCTCAAGAGAAGGTTGGTTCCTCTTCCTAATCTACTTGCCACAAGCTATTCAAGTGTGGGAAAGCTAATCTAATCCTAATTTGACTTCCAGGAAACAAGAAGAGAAAGAAAAAGAGAAAAATAGAGCCTACAATAAAGCGGTGATACACTAGCAAAGGAAGCGAGATATTCTATTGAGGGAGAAAGAAACAGAAAAAATGGAGACGAGGGAGGTCAGATAGAAGTAACACAGCTTGGATCTTCAAATTCGCCTTTAAACTCCATGAAACACAACATCCTACACCTGCAAATGTGAAATACATGCATAGAAAAATAAATATGGAAGGGAGAGGCACGAAGAAACAACAAAATGATGCAAAGGGTTGAAGAACACCACAAAAACACGTTTTATTACTCTAGAAGGTGCACAAACCATTACATTTATGGAATAGAGGCACAAATACATTTTCCAAGCATAGGAGAAGGTTCACTGCTCAAAAATGGCATCGAGAAACAAATTTGACAGAGTTTCTCTATGCCCAGAATGTCTCCCCTTTCCAAAATGAGAAGTGTTACAATATATAGAAAGAATAAGTGAGGGGAGGAGGGAAAATTCGGATCCTGCTCCAACCACCATGAGATATGCATTGAACCCTACATTGAAAGCTCAACCACTTTGAATATCAATGACTTATGCAAATTCACCCACAACATGTCGCCCACGTTCCCAGTGGATTGAATCGAATCGGATTTGGTAGTTGAAGAGCAAGAAGATCCTGCATTAAAGGCCTGAAGAATTTTTCTCCATTTTTCACCTACTAGGGACAGAAAAAAATGATTTTTAATCTTTCCATGGTGTAGAGGACGTCGCTAAGATGTTTCCAACGGTGTAAGATTCGCAATATTTCGAGCCTTGAGTCAAAAGATATGCCCCTTCAAAGTTTGTATCAAGTCATACAAATGGGCGGGAAAACAACTTGAAAAATGGGTCCCCTTTTGATATGGGACATGTGGCAGCCTTTGGTTGGCTAGGGAGATGTGTTTCAATTCTTTCCTTTGTGCCTTTTGTTAAAAGGAAAATTTTCACCTTTTCCTTCGACTCCTCGCTTTGGCTTTGACTCGGCTCAAACGCTGAGCTTTTCCCTTTTTAATTTTAGAGCCTACTCAAGTCTATCAAATAGATTTAAGACACGTATTCACATGATAGAGATGCTTCTTCTTCTTTTCTTGTCACACAAGGTTGTGGCTGATCCAATATTTTACCCGGGGAAAAATATGGATAACAATTTGGTGACTCACGGGGACATCTGCCTGCTAGATGAAGAGACCAGTGGCCTTGAAGCATCCATTGGGCATGGAGTCTACCTGATAAACATGAAACTGATCTAAACTTTTGAAGATCTGACCTCTGAGCCTCTTGGAAACCCACTGAACTTGGAGTTGAACTTCACCAAAAGCCAACTGAAATGGACTATGCAAGAGAAAAACAACAACACCAAAAACTATGTACAAACTGAAAATCATACATACCCCAAGTGGGATATGCAAAGTGTGCAAAATCACTTCTTACATTTGAAAAAAACCTACCTACACTACTCTAACCAAGAGCAAAGGGAGCTCAAACAAAGATTGTAATTGGCAGGGAGAAATAACTTCCCTTCCTCAAAAATGGCAGCCATGCAACTGATTTGGCACTAAACATGGCTGGTTGGATGAGTGAAAAACTAACTACAAGCTGATCTTCCACCCAAATCACCAAAGTATCAACTGGAGACAAATCAAATACCTCTTTTAGTTGCTCTGCATTTGGATTGAAGAGGTATGATAGCTGATCCTTGGTGCTTTGTAGCTCATCCTCATGCCCTGAAATGGACATGACTAGTTTTGGTTTCTCCTTTGGCTCTAGTGAATCCAAGTACCTAATTGGGCATGGTCTGATCCTTTGGATGTGCCCATTTCTCTGAAATTCAACTCCAAAAATGGATTCTTCTTGTGGACCTTCTTGAATGGATGGTGTGAGATGGTGTGAGAGAGATGATGACATTCTCTTTCCTTTTCTCTTCCTCCTCCTTTGAAGAACATGGAAGGTTTAAGTCTCTCAAACTTGATTCCGAGAGGGCCACTTTGAGATGCGGGTTGTTGTCCTTTGATTTTCTCCTCCATGGCAGTAGACTCATGTACTTGGAAGGTGGATGATGAAGGAGAAAATGATGTGATCTCCTCGGGATCCTCTCCATCAAGATAATCCTCCAAGTCATATAGATAATTTTCCTCCTTGTTTTCCCTACTGCGTGTGTTCGACTTCCTCCATGGTGTCCTTCGAATTTGAAATTTTCTCACCATGGTTACCCTCATCTTCAAACATGAAGTTTGAAATCTCAAACTCTTCTTCGACATTAGAGTTTGAAGGGGAGGAAGAGGGGAAGAACTAAAGGTTCTTATGTGGATTTCTTCACACTTGGGGCCTCTCTGAAACCGTATGGTCCTCCTCCTCTGTTGCAAATTCAAACTCAACTACCATTGGCTCTTCAACCTTGACCTCCTTTATTGGCTTGACATTCAAGGTAGTCTTTGTAAACCCAAATTTAACACCCCAACTCATCAGATTGTCTATTATTTCTTTTATGTTGGGCTTCTCTTCTTGTTGTCCTTTATTGGATTCGTGATTATCTTCCCAACATGGGTTTGGGAAAGCAAGAGGAGTGGCAGGTTGGGGTTCAACTAGATTTGCAATTATTTGTGGTGGGGAGGGAGGTGGAAATTCTTGTTTGTTTGGAGGGGATGACTATTTGGAAGGGAAAAGGGCAGAAGAACTAAAATGGGATGGAAGACTAGGGGATGGAGAAATGGATTTCACACTTGGGGAAGCACACAATGGGTAGCTTGAAAATTAAATCTCAAATTGACATGGTGTTGCTTGAGGAGTGGAGAGAAAATTACCAGATAATGGTGTAGGATTTACCCATTGACAAGGCTTCCTGGCACCAAATTCATAGGCCTCGATCTCCTCAATCCATTGTGCAAGTTGGGGCAGCATTTCAACCATGAAGTCTAGCTTCTCCTGAGGGCTGTAATGTCTTGGAAAAGGGCCTTCCCATGGATAAGGTGCCCTGTAACCAATCTCGAATGCCTTCATTTGTGTTATGGCCCTGGACTGCACCATGTTAGCCTCCATTTTTGAATCTTCTCTAGTAGACCAACATCCTCTGCATAACTATCACCATCATATGCATCCCCTTGTCCTTGATAAGCTTCATAGTCAAACTGGTTTTGACATTGCTCATATGGGTAAGCATTATGGTCTTGTATCTGATTATAATGCTTATTTGGAGTTGGGAAATACATCGGAGGTGGGTTACATTGTTGTAAGTGTGAGTTCCATGAAGGGAATGAAGTCATGATTGCACGACTTCATGAAATGGAAGAAAATGGGAGATATGGAAAGAAAAGTGAATGAAGATGGGTGGAAATGGATGGGAAAAGTCTGCAACTTCGAGAAATAGGCTTGTTGACCGAGATGGAGTTGCCAGATGTGCTTGAAAGTGCCTCCAAAGGCTGAAATCTTCACCAAGAGCACATCGAACCTTATGAAGTGAAGTGGTAAGGTGCTTGGACCTGTCCCATCGGGCGTGCCAAAACTATTACTGCAGAATCACAACACCCCTAAATGAGTCGTCGGATACGCTTTTCTAGGGCATACACATTTGGTGTGATTGCATAACATTGAACTTCCCAAAGGTGTGGGACCTTACGAATGGGAAATCTCTCCAAAGAAGGATGGTTCCTCTTCATAATCTACCCGCCACAAGATATTCCAAAGTGCACACAATCTAATCTAATCCTAATTTAACTTCTAAGGAGAAAAGGAGAGAAATAAAAAGGAAAAACAGAGACTACACTAAAGCAATGATACACTAGCAAAGGAAGCGAGATATTCATTGAGGAGAAAGAAATTGACAAAATGGAGATGAGGGAGGTTAGACAGAAGTAACATGGCCCATATCTTCAAATTCACCATTAAACTCCATGAAACACAACATCCTACACTGTAAATGTGAAATACAAGCACAAAAAAACAAATCACGGAAGGGAGAGGCACGAGAGAAACAACAAAACGATGCAAAGGGTTGAAGAACACCACAAAAACATGTTTTTATTGCTCTAGAAGGTGCACAGACCATTAAATTTCTAGAACAGAGGCACATATACATTTTCCAGGCATAGGAGAAGGTTCGCTACTAAAAATGGCATCGAGAAACAAATTTGACAGAGTTTCTCTATGCCCAGAATGTCTCCCCTTTCCAAAATGAGAAGTGTTACAATATATAGAAGAATAAGAGAGGGGGAGGAGGGAAAAGTTGGATCCTACTCCAACCACCATGAGATACGCATTGAACCCTACTTTGAAAGCTCAACCACTGAATATCAATGCCTTCTATAAATTCACCCACAATATGTCACTTCTAGTTCCCCAGCGGATCGAATCGAATTGGATCTGGTAGTTGAAGAGTAAGAAGATCCTGCATTAAAGGCCCAAAGATGTTTTCTCCATTTTTCACCTACTAGGGCTTGAAAATATGATTTTTAATCTTTCTATGGTGTAGAGGACATCGAGATGTTTCCAATGGTGTAAGATTCACAATATTTCGAGCCTTGAGTTGAAAGATATGCCCTTTGAAGTTTGTATCAAGTCCGTACAAATGGGCAGGAAAATAGCTTGAAAAATGGGTCCCCTTTTGATATGGGACACGTGGCAGCCTTTGGTTGGCTGGGGAGATGCGTTTCAATTCTTTCCTTTGTGCCTTTTGTCAAAAGGAAAATTTTCACCTTTTCCTCCGACTCCCCGCTTTGGCTTTGACTCGGGCTCAAACGCTAACCTTTTCCCTTTTTATTTTAGAGCCTGCCCGAGTCTGTCAAATAGATTTAAGACACGAATTCATGCGATAGAGCCACTTATTCTCTTTGTTCTCGCACAGGGTCGTGGCTGATCCAATATTTTACCCGGGGGGCAAAATATGGATAACAGGATACCTACATGGTTAGTATGGTGGGTGGTGCCATGAAATGTTGTTGTTGACGTTTTCATTGTTGTTGTTGTTGTTTTTGCCTCCATTTGACTGCTTGTTTCCCATATGGCCCAACTTGCAAGGAGAAAATGATCAAGTATTCAAATATGTATGTGTAAAAACGTAATGTAAAAGATGCATGTATATGTATGTAAAATCATGTAAATGTAAAATACGTAAATGAAAAATGTAAATGGAACATGTGCACCTAATCCATGTCGAGAAAGAGAGTGTAGAAGGATATCCTGTATTGCGGGGTTTTTAGGTGATCCGATGCCATAGGCCAAAGAAGTATAGGGAGGAATTCTGATGTATCCTCCAACCTTTAATTGCTTCCCTGAACATGTGTCAAGAGATATCTTTACGTCCGTGTTTTTGGGCGATTTGACGCCACTGGCTGAAGAAGTATAGGGATCAATTTCATTATATCCTCTAACCTTTAACTGCTTCCCAGGATGCTAAGGACTATCATGTCCTGTAAATTCCGATGTGTGCGGGGTTTGTAGATTGGTGCGAACCCCTCGCCCCATGACTCCTTGATTTAAGGAGCTCATTGAGCTATTTATATGTGAATCGTTCTCATGTATTATTAAAAATAAATGAAAAATGTGTCCATAAGGCAATTTGTTTTTACAAGTTTGACAATGACTCTAGTTGACGACACGAAATGACTAGATTTTAACAAGATAATATGATAATTAAAGTTCTAACGCTACTTTTGACTTGAACAATTATAACAAAAAAGTAATATTTAGTTACTTTTAAACTTGGCGATAAAAAAACACTTGACTACAAAAATGACTCTTATTGTAAAGACACAAATAGATAAAACATTACAAAATTAAATTTGACAAAAGCGAGTAAAGAGAAAAAATAATTTTGACTCTTGGCTATTATAAGAAAATAAGGACTAAATATTACAAGACTTGAATTAAAACAAGAACTTAGGTTAATACCACACTAACCTTAAGACTCGACTAACAATTAGTAATACTAAACAATTAAGCTATGTCACCAATCAAGATTCTCAAGCCATTGGCCTTAGGCTCTATATAGGAAGACATGTTTTTATTAGTTTTGAGTCAATAAGTTATTTAATTTGTTGTAGTATTGACTTTGTTTACAAGAAATTAAATAACTTATTGACTCAAAACTAATAAAAACATGTCTTCCTATATAGAGCCGAGGCCAATGGCTTGAGAATCTTGATTGGTGACATAGTTTAATTGTTAGTCAATTCTTAAGGTTAGTGTGGTATTAACCTATGTTTTTGTTTTAATTCAAGTCTTGTAATATCTAGTCCTTATTTTCTTATAATAGCCAAGATTCAAAATTGTTTTGTTTTTTTCTCTTTACTTGTTTTGTCAAATTTAATGTTGTAATGTTTGATCTATTGTTTTCTTTATAATAAGAGTCATTTTTAGTCAAGTGTTTTGTTATTGTCAAGTTTAAAAGTAATTAAATATTACTTTTTTGTTATAATTGTTCAAGTCAAAAGTAGCGTTAGAATTTTAATTATCGTATTGTCTTGTTATAATCTAGTCGTTTTGTGTCATCAACTAGAGTCATTGTCAAACTTGTAAAAAAACTAAAAATAAAAATTGCCTTATGGATGCATTTTAGTGTAACCTAACATTCGAGTTGTAATTGAGTTCCATGATTCAATCTGAATAAGTTAGCAACATCATCATGGAGGATGGAGGCAACAGAGGAAGGAGGAATTTTAGTGACCTCTCATCAAACACCATCGATGAGGCCGCAATATTGCTTTGGTGGCCATGTTTTTTTCATTTGTGTTCGGTGTGTTTAATTTTAGCATGTGTGGTAGTAAATAAAGAACAAAAGGATAATTCTTGTTCATAGTTAGGAACATATTTTCCTATATATTGTTCCCTTTTGTAAAATGTGAGTGGGGAAACGTGTATGTTGCTATGAAAGTGGTTGGTGGTCCACTAGAAAACCAATTTGAGAGTTTGTGAATCTCTTAGAAAATCACATACAGAGTGGTTAATGGTTCCACTAGAAAACTTGTTGGAGTTGATGGTACTCTTTGAAAACCATCATATTGTAGAACATGAGTAGGTACTAGACAAAACTCACCCATGTTCACACTAAGGGGGTGAATGTTAGGAAATAATTGTTCATAGTGTGAACATATAGTTTGAATATTTGTATTATTTAATATTTAAATAATACATGAGTGTGCACAATTAGTTGTCATGCACAACTCATGTAGCTATTTGGGAGTGTGAGATATCTTGGGGATTACTGGAGCAATTTGAGGGATGAGAGAGATACTAGGAGATAGGATTGAAGATGAAGTTTGACTCCACCTTTGTAGGAGCTCAAACATTATAAAATGTATTCTCCATCAATGTAATTGTAATCTGAATGAATAAAATCAAAAGTATATTATTTGTGTTTATATTTGGTGTTTTATTCTATTGTTTTCAAATTAAATTTGTACCAAATATATCAATATAACCCATAATGCCAATGGCGTAAAGTGCACCTTGAACTAAACCGATGTAAAAGCACTTGAGTAGAATGTAAAAACCCCAAATGATGCCCCCCTCTTTGAGGGTGCATACAACATCGATGATAGTAGAATGCGGCCCCAAAAGAGTACTAACTACATTTACTCTCGAAAATATTCCTGTAGGGGAAGGGAATGTGCTTGGTAGAAACCAAGGTGCACACAAACAAGAAGACTAGAAAAAGACAAGTGTTAGTACAAAAAAGCATGCATTTATACATAAATGTGTAATCTATGCAAACAATGTATAAGCTACCAAGCAATGTAGTAATGTAACCACACAAGAAGAAAAAGTAAGATGCAAAAGCGAGATATAAACATGGGACATCACTCACGATGTCACAAAACACACAATTTCATCATAGCCATATACAAACAAATAAGTGTGCACATCAAACAAAGGGAAATTCCCATAAACAAGAGAAAACAATAGACAAACAATATAACAAACAAGTATGAAAGAAAATATCCCTGCATAAAAAATGTTGCACATGAAGCACCCATTAGCATGTTAGAAAGATAACTAGTATGTCAAAATCATGTATAACCAAGTAATGTAAAGTGCTAAATACAAAATGAAATAATAAGCACTGTGAGAGACGAATGTGGATGCCCCCAACAACTAGTGTAGGAAGGGTAGAAGGCAAACATCCATGTTACGTGTAAGAGACATGTATCTGTGATCACAACTAGAAAATGACGTGAACACGCATGTGTGGATGATATAGATAAATGACATATAAGTAATCTAACTAGCATGTGTAAAAAGCGACAATGGACAAGAAAAAGTAAGCAAGAGTAAAAGCAACCATAATATGCAGTATGTTGTGGATGGATGGAATGGAATGCAAGATGGATGGTAGGAGCCACGTGCCCTTGAGTGAATGGAAATGTATGCAGTGAGGTTCATTTGGTTTTCCCCCTCAGTAGTCAAGAATGAACCATAAACGAGAGTGCGTCATCGGGAAATGGTCGAATAGTGTGTGTTGTGTCTAGCATGTTGTGATGAGTATGTATGCGTAGTGATGATGATATGTGACATATAGAAGAGATGTGCATGAACCTTATAGCCTAAGCATATATCATGACAAAATGAATGTATGAGTGATGATTTAGCCCTAAAGCGTGTATCACTACAAGATGATATAGGAAGTGACGATGTAGCCTATAGTGTGTATCACTATAAGATGAATAGTAGGGAGTGGTGATGTAGCCTAAAGTGTATACCACTACAAGATGAATAGTAGGGAGTGGTGATGTATCCTAAAGTGTATACCACTACAAGATGATAGAGTAAGTGACAATTTAGCCTATAACATGTGTCACTATCCTAGAAATGTCGCATGATGAAAGGTTGAATGATAAACATGTGATGAATGTAAGGTCCATTTGATTTGTAAACCCTCGGCAATCGAGTATGGACCAAGGAACTAAAGTGTGTCATAGGGTAGTGAGTGCAACACATAGAATATGATGTAGTATATGTAATGAAGATGATAAATGACCATGTGATGTGTAGTGTATAGTATTGAATGCAATATGTGTAGTGTGCCTAAGAGCGTATAGTATGTAGGATGCAATGCTAGATGAGTATGATGAAGACTAGTATGATGTATGATGTATAGATATGCAAAGATTGAAATGATATGGACTAAATGTAGAATGTGTGAAATACAATGTGTGGTGTCTATAGTGTAGTGTGTGGGGTTCATGTGTAGTAAGCCCTCAATAGTCAAGTGTGAACCGAAGCACAAGAGTGTGTCATCGGGAAATGATGATGCTAAAATGTGTAATGAGTATGCCTATGTGAGAAGATTGATGTATGATGATGTAATTGTTGACGCTTAGTATGAGGAGGGGGGGTGTTGGATGTTATGCCCCAAAGTACCTACATAGGAATGAACTATCCAATGACAATGAAGGAAGAAGGTCCATCCAATGCATGTGATGACGAAAGTGTATGACTCGTGATCTAATAATGGTGGTATAGTAGAAAAATGTTGTGTTGGTGAATGAATTCTATGTGCATGTGAGGGATGAATATATGATGAATGTCGTGGCGTAGAAAAATGTGTTGGTGATGGAGATCTACGTGATGGTTATTGCGAAGGTGATGGAAACCCACGTGGGATAAACCAAGGTGGTGATCTATGTCGAGATGTAATAACTATCCTAGGAATGGGCCTATACCTATGTGTAGGAATAGCGAGTGGTGAGGTCGCGTAGATAACGCTTTGAGTAGGTGAACTAGGAGTAGATTGTGCTTTGAGTAAGATAGAGTGTGATGTGTTAGATGATGTACTAGCTACTATGCAAAAGCGGATGACGACCATAGAGTAGATGGAGGGACACCATCAATAGAAATGACCTGATTATTGTGAATAAATTTAAGTCGAAAATGATTCATAGAAATGACAAATTGAAAGCAACGATTCCAATTGAGACCAAGAAGCATGTCGCATCCGTCAATTGTTTTTCCAAAGAGGAAAGGCACAACCAAAGTAAGAGGACCAACTGTAACATGTAGCTTAACAATGCCAAAGGGTTTGTTTAATCAATTTACGATTGAGGATTGTCAATATCCTTGAGAAGTGAAATAGAGCATGCACTAACGGGCCATGATGGGTCAACCTTAGTGTTGTTAATAGAGGTCAAACCAATAGATGAACTGATATGTAAATGATTGGGATTAAAATTTGCATGATAATCGTGATCGGAGAAGGAAATTATTGGTGGCGAAGCGTCAGTACTTGCAACTAAGAAATCCAGAGCTCCTGATCCAGGAGGAGGCACTTCCTGATAGACATAATTAGTAGAGGAATCTATTGTTTTTGTATTATGTTTTAGTAAGGGGTTATTAAAGATCTTGAGTTTATGATTTTCATTAATAGGTGTAGATGTTGTAGAGTTTGGAAGCTCAAGTTGACCATTGTTAAGAAAGTGTTGAATGAGATGTCACGTCTAGTTCACCAAAATGATTAACTAAAAATTTGGAATAATAGTAGTTAATCTAATCTAGAACAACATGTAAATACAGTAAATAAATGCAATAGACAACTATTGAAAGTGACTCAAGAAACTAAACTAATGAAAATGAAAACCCTAATATGCAAAAAGAGTAAGGAAGTGACTCACCTAATTAGAGGAGCTCAATGGATTGTGTCACAAAAAGATTGGAGAAACAAGAAGCGAGGGAAAGCGTGTAAAGGCCCCAAAAAGGAAGGATCAGAGCTATCTGAGTGGGTGGATCACCTAGAGAGGACTGGGGGCACTTGTGGGTACCTTGGTCTACAAAACGAGCACCTGCTCTTCTATGTGAAAGGTTTGTGGCGAGTTTGAAAGGTTACGTAAGTGATCAAAAACATTCATTGTCTGTCACATCAGGTTCACTACATTGCGCCAGTGTCGCTAATAATCCAAGATGAATAAAAGACCTGCAAAAGACAAGAAGTATCAAAACCCTAAAAAAAGAAGAATGCATATGAATAGGTCAAAATGACCTCAACTGCCACAATAGTGGGCTTACTAACTGAGCGTTGCACTACATTTCAGACCCAAATGTAGTTCTGGTGTGTGTGTGAATCATGTGCCCTAGGTGCTCTTGTGTTAGTCACACTTTGTGAAGTAGTGAGCAATAACTAGATGTAAAAATGTAGTAGAATGGTGGATGGAATAGAATAGAATCCCCTCCTATGCTTGTGTGATGTAGATTAACCAACCTTGTCCCTTGTGATGGAGCTAAGTGAATGCAAATGATCTCCAAATGCCTTTGATATATGCAACCCTAGGTGGATGATAGTAGTGACTAGTGCTTAGTCCCTCATTATGGTCTCATAACTTTATATTTATAGGGTTATCTTGATCTAATTTTGTAATTAACCCTGAAATGGCCAACCACCAAAAATATAAGAAGCTGAAATGGCTAGAAAATTCCCAAAAGTGGTGGGAGAGTTCAAAACGTATCGGGGCACCCCGTGGGACTAGGACACCCGGGGGTGCCCGGTCAAAGATAAAAGAACGTGAAATGACGAAAGATGGTGGGCATGCGGGTGCAAGAGGTTAGGAATGAGGAAAGAAAACAAAGTAAGATGGCCAAAAGATGGGGGTTGATTAGTACTTTCTTCACTCAAAAACAATATGAATAGTATTATGAGACCAAGACTAAATAATGTCTAAAGTGTGTGATTTTGTGACTACACCGATGAACAACTCAATTATCGATGATTGTTCATGTATTGCATGTTTTCTTGCAATTACTCGAGCTTAACCTAGAGGGGCTCAATAAATAATGATTGTTATAATTTGAGTGAATTCGAGATGATAAATTGAAGCACAAATAGAAAATATTATTTGGGTAGGAACAATATGAGTCTTGGAATAGGTGTGGGACGTGTAGGGTTTTAATTCCTATCTTTATATTTCCATTTTATGTTCATGTTTTACTCTTATCTAACAAATTAAATGTCATCTAATCAATAACCTTGCATCCAAAAAATAATAAAATAAAAATAGAAAATCCCATTTTATGTCGATTGTCCTACTACCATCGTTAGACAACCATTTGCACTTGCCAAAAATAGTTGTCCTTCCATCCAATCAAAGTATAGATAATTCCCATGGATGAAGGACATGTGCACCATTTCTTCCTGGATGTGTTAGCTTTACAAGTTCCCCTTGTCAAGAGGGATTTGAAAATTTTATTGCAACTTTCTACCTTTCCCATTCCTTATTTTTTTGGGAAATTTGTTTCAAAAATTGCCTTAGTATCATTTTCACTAGATTTTGGATTTTGGATTTTGAAATTCAACATGTATTTTGCATACAAAATGCACGTTAAGTTCTGAAACCCAACCCGAACACATTTCGGACTTGGAAGTTGGAACTCCATATACGATTTGCATGGCTTGCATGTTGGGTTCAAATCGATTCCTAACTACCATTTTGTACTTCAATTCCGATGTGTAGTTTGCATGCAAACTACACGATGACCTCGAATTCTAAAACACCGATCCCTCCACAACATTTCACACTTCAAATTCGATGTGTAGTTTGCATGCAAACTACACGTCGACCTCCGAACTTTGACTTTCGATGGAAATAAATTCCAACCACCCACATGTGTCAAATATGGGGTATTAATTTTCACTTTTCTATAAATAGGAAATTTTTACCTATCATTTTACCAGACAAATCAGTACCACGACATGTTGACATACCTCTGCATTCGACCATACCCCCTAGGCAATTTTGAAGCATTATTTCTCATTTTCTCACCAATTTTGGGTAAGTTGAAAGTTTATTTTTGCTTTTCCTTTTGGACTCTTTTAGGGTTTTGTTTTGTAATTTTTACCTCTCTCATGAACACTTCTCCCATTTCTTTTGTCTTGTTTTTTTCGAGTGTTTGTCTTTAAAACCTAAACCAATGGCCCTTTCATGTTGGTTTTTTTATTGTTTTTTGAAACATAGGCTTCAAATCACAGTATTATACACAAGGAAAATATTGCTTCCACACGAGAAAAGAGCACTTAGAAGACAAAATTTTCTTTGGAGTTTTGGATTTTAGAATTTCGGGTTATAGGGCGGATCAATTTATGATTTTGGAACCTCATGTAGGAACTTCAAGTCAAATTTCATTTTAGAGTTTCGGTCTATAGAGAAAGGTCATAGTTCCAATTTTGGAATTTCAAAGTTTCGGGTTTTAGGATTTCAAAGAGTTGGTGGATTTCGAGTTTTGGTGTTGTAGAGAAAGGTCAAAGTTCCGATTTGAGACTTTCGGATCGGGTCTTCACATTGGAGGTACAGGTTGGAGTTTCAAAGTTATTTTATAGGGTTGCACTTCCGCTACAAATTTCCAATTCTCATTTTAGTGGGATTTTCTGAGTTTCTCATCAGGGAAAAATGTCTGGATCTTCCTTTAAAGGGAAAGATAAAATGAAGTATGGTTTTCAAGGGGTGACACCCCCTACAAGAATTTTGTCTGATGTTGAAAATATCGGGGGAACAAATTTGAGGCACATCGATCTTCTGAATTTTGGGAAAGGGTAAAAGCTTCAAATAAGAAACCATAGATCTGCAAGCAATATTCGACAACGAGCTTTCCTGGTTGCTTCCTTTCCACCATCGATGCGGTGCCTAGAATTTGTGCTCTCTTCCGCTTCACATTTTGACAAGGACTCAAGTATAGTAAAAGATGATGATGGGAAGGTAGTGATCAAACTAGACAATTATTTCTTCGAGGATCTTTTGAAACCCCTCAATGTTGAAGGATATGTTATCATTTCCTAGAGTCTTCCCTTAAGCAACGGGACACAAAAAATGATACTTGTATGAGGTCGTTAATAAGAGTTATTTGGCTAAAACCAAGAGTTCACTATCTAGATTTCCTAAAACGATTCCTTGATTAGAATTTATTCAGGAGGTGAATGATATCATTACACTATTGAGAAGGGTCATGGTACTTCCTTCTTCTAAGGATTTCTAGGAATGGATGTACCTATATATCACCACTATTAGGAAAAAAAGGACCTTATTTGATGGGTTGAGCACATCAACAATGTTATATGTTTTTAATTGTCGGATGTTCTAACCTTTGAAAATTTATGTATGACCTCTTACCTTGTATATGCGGCGACGGTATGAGACATTATCCTGGGTAGAACCCAGTAGGATCAAGGAATGCGTCTCAAATTTATGAATACTATCCTTAACTCATAATAAAAGAAGGACCTAAGCATTTTTGAAGAGTTAATGATGCCTTATTTGCATTCATTTTGTACTTCTTTAACAAATATTTGTATAATGGAGGATTTTTGATGAGGCACTGGAAAGAAGTTAGGGAATGGGGAGGCATCTATTTACAATTCTCAATGTTCACATACATCAGGATGGCTAGATTAATGGGATCTCATGTCAAGTTGTCCAGGTGCCCAACAGATAAGTGGATTTTGATGGACCTGGTTCGTCAGTTGATGCACTACCATAAGATTCAATATGACCGACATAAGGTAGTAGCCCAGTTTCCAATAACTGTGCAAAGATATACGTGTGCCTCTACATACAAATAAAATAACGTTGAGGAGAAATGAAACAAATGACTCTGAAGACATTTCATCTATGTAATTGTTTTAATTATTGGAAAAAGTTTGGCAAATCGGGATCATCCAACATTCACATACCTCAATTGGAGGATATTTGGATTCATTTCTAGGATGAAAATGTGGTAAGAGAAAGGGAATTTGAAATACTAACTCTTCAGAGGTAGCTCAACACATAATTTTGGTTGTCCCCTAAGGGTTCCGGATGATGAACATGTTTTATATCCCTCCTATTAACATCTCAATATCAAGAATCAACCATTGTAATAGATCGATTGATCACTTGAGGAATGTAGCGATGAAGGAAAGGGTGGGTCACATTCTAAATAGGCCCTACCGGTGGCTAATAGCATTGGGAATTAGACCTAAAGTGTCAAAGTAGATTACGGGAACAATCATCGATGGGCCACACCACCCCCTCTAAGGGAAAAGGACAACTCCCAAACCTGTCTCAAGACCCCATAAGATTTATTTTATGGTTCGAGATATTCTTCGGATTTCTAAAATGGGAGTTACATCTCCTAATGTGCAATCTTGAGGTCATTGACTGAGTGTTTCCCCCAAGTCTCTCAAGTTTCGCAGATCACCCCTCTCTCCACCTCTTCCATCTTCACCATTCTCAATTCCTCCTTCCCTCCACCTCTCACTCTTCCTATGACCATGTCCTCCATTTCTTCCATTCTCGATTCTACATTCCTCACCACTTCTCCCTCTATGGCTCAAGTTATCTCCTCACTTACCACTCTTTCAACTAGAGATGTTATGGCATTAGGATCTTCTTTCGGGACTCCTCTTCCTTGGAAAACTCCTCCTATTTATGCTCCCATCTCATTAATTCTTGTAGCCATCCTTTCCACTTTGGATTCTATTGTTACCACATCGGTGCCCCTTTTGGTGACTACAACAAGTGCTCTAGTTACACCGATTCATTGATTACTATGGTAACAATGCCTACATTATCTCACTAAAGATTCTTCTTCTATCCTTGTGTGGTTAAATAGGTAGACACCAAAGCGAAAGAAGAAGATTCCAATCATTGATGTTGTCAATCTTAGTATCGTAGATCCACCCTCGTGAAGGCATGCCAGAGACCGAGATTCATTTTTAACTTGTCCTTTGGATCAAACGGGAGAGGCTTGTTTAGATTGCTACTTAACTACGGGAAAAACCAAAGAGACTATTACAAAGCAACGGACTATCAAATCTCTAGGGTTTCTCTCATAAAGGCCACTCACGAGGAGCAAAGCAAGATGTCCAAGTTTCCTTGGGTAATGTATTGGATAAATTTGATAAGGATAAAATAACTAAAGATGAGCTCAAGGGTAAGGTTGAAAAGCTAACTACTCTCTTGACTAAAATCACACAACCCATTCATACTACCACTCTCGCTATTCCTCCGAGATTTGACGATACATACTTCTCCGTGGTAGAAAAGATTAGACAACAAGGATGAGCAGTAGGGGCATGGATGGAAAGTCTTATTCAGGAAGGGGAACAAATGATTAAGGATGTTGTCGATTTGTACAATGAATTGTATTCTGAGAAATATTTCATCTCTAAGATGAGTGAACTCCTCACCCAAGAAAGTGATAACTTAGAACTTACTCTTGAAACTTGGGAAAAAATGTGCAATGTGAAATTAGGTTTGATTTTGAAGGAATGAGTTATTGATGATATCATGAAACCATTTGAATTTAACAAAGCAATGAAGTCCGAGTCCAAATATTGCAAGAGGCCTGGAAAAGTTGGATGAAAGAAGAATCGAGGAAATTGATGGCATATATGATATTATACAAGATTTTTACAAGATTGATTGCAAGTTTACGAACAAAACCATTGATACTCTTCACATCAAAGATTGTTACCCAATTGAGCCTAGTGAACAAAGATAATGACATAGCTAAATCTTTTGGTCTTGATTCCATTCATTAGTTGGTATCATACCAGAAATTCTTGAGTCAGATCAAGAGGGTCATGAACACGACTAAAGATTGTCAGGAAGTTGGCGAGAGAAAATGAGGCGGCGAGATGTCCTAAATCGTTACGCATGTGGACCTGATGATGAAGAGGTTCAAGGGATTATCAAGCGTTTTCTTGAGTTTAGGAACATGGTAGATGAAGAAGAAAATATGGAAGAATCGGATCGAGAAAGGGTGGTGCCGAGTCCTATCCGAGGATCGGTAGCCATTTTTTCACAGGTCTCAGTCCACTGGCAACACCATTGGGAGTTGTAGGTTTGACTCGATCAAACCCGAATCTTTGCTATTTTGTGGAAGATTGTTTCCTAACATAATTGCATTATATTTTTAATATGTAATAGTTAAGAGGCATAGCTATAATTTCTCAGCCCTCTTGGTCTATAAATAGGAGGATGCATTATTTGATCTTATTTGTAAGGAGGCTCTATCATTTTGAGTCAAAAACAATCTTTAGCCTCAATTATATTCGAACAATATTTTTCCTTTGAATATTTGATATGTTATGTGCATTTAAATTATTCATTGAATACTTGTGGATGTTTTAGTTCCTTGTATGCAATGATTTATCTTGCCTTCATATTGATAATATTTCTCAGTTAACTTGCAAGTTGTGGTATATGATCTTTATTGTTTCAGTTGTGGAAGATATTCGATCCCTTTTGTTGTTTTAAGTTCATATTATTTTAGAAGCATTGATTGAAAAGATTAACAAGATTTGTGCATGTTATATAGTGTTCTGCAATAATACTTTGTGCATGTGAAGTAGATCTATTTGTTCCTAAAACTTTTGGTGCATCACCTCTTTATTTCAGTTATCCTTCTACCCCCTTTATCCCAAGAAAAGATATATTAGTTTTGTTTTAAAGTATTGTAGTTCTGGCACCTTGATCTTACATCATATGCACATAGTTTAGTAGGAAGTCGGCCTTCTCTGGAGGTTCATCCCAAGGAGCCAGGTCCCACACCTTGGGGATGTTCCCATGTTACACTAGATCACTTAATGATTGAGCAGGTGCGCTGATCTATGTGATAACAAGATGTAAACAATAAAAAATATCTATTGTATTCGTGTTTGTGGGAAAATATCAAAGTGTGGAGGATGTCTGGTTTCAAATATGCGAGTCTATTAAGGCTCAAGTTGGTGCCATGAATTCCATGGTCATTGACCCTGATAGTTTACTTTTCATCATCTTGACCTATTGTACAGTTAAAATACAGAGTAGGCTCAAGACCACCCACTGTTGTGTTCTCACATTCCTCCATCCACTGGGGTGAAGATTCATCAAATATGGTTGTTTACACATTTCTTGCTTTCCTACAATTACTCAAGTTTATAATTGAAAAGCGGGGCAACCAAGTGCTATAAGGAGAAAGCATTGTAACTGGGTTTTGAACCAATAACATATTGGATTTTCCCCCATCTTTTATGACTGAAACAATGGATACCCTCTTTGTTCCTGTAATTGCTAGTGAGAAACCCTAATCACAATTATGCATGGATACGTTACCCTTGGATGCCAAATCCACTCCATGTGTCCCTACCTCTAAAATGTCCCATGAGACATGCAAGTGAATTCCCTTTACATTTACGTGTGTTCCAAATACCCAATAAACCCAAGGGCTTAAATTGTTTACAACAACTATTGACATTTACAAAATTGATGGACCAGTCCTTGTGTTCAATGATATCTCTAAAATTTGTTGCCTCGACAACTAGCTTGCCACCCCCTTTCTCCTTCAAAAAATCTACAAAATAGGATGTGATTGTAGGAAAGAAGAATTTCGTATTGGTTCCTGCATCATTTTCCCTACCCTTGCACTTCTACTCTCTCAAATTGCTTCTTCATTTCCCCTCACCCTCTCCCACTTTTTCACACGCTCAAGTTTTATTTATTCAATCTACCCCTCGGCGTTAACATCGTATGTATGATTGCTAGCGAGAGGTTAAATTTGACGGCCATTTAGACGTTTTTTGTGATTTTGGACGTAAAATACTTGTAAATATATGATCTAACCGTCACACGCAACTTGCATATTTAAAACATGACTATCATTTTTATATAGATTTGTATAAATATTATAAAAAAATATGTAAATTTATATTATAAAAGATATAATAAATATAGAATAATTAGTAAAAATAACATTATTTTGTGTTTTTGAAGGGTGGTATTGAAAAATTACCGTCCTCTGAAAATTATTTGACAGGTATAGGTGAACGTCAAATTTAACCCCCGAAATTTGCTAGTAAATAAATAAATAAATCCTCCTTCATGTTTTTATGTTTAGGTATGTAAACTCGAACATAGGCTTTACCAAACTCTACTAACCATGGGGGTCATCACTCACTTAGTGGGGCAATTGTCAATTTATTGAGATACTCGGCCCAATGAGGGGTTGAAAGCATACGTCAGGAGAAAGAAAAATGTTTCACTCTATCACGCTTCCAACGTTTGATAAACACGTAATAATTGCAGGCCCACCTGTCTACGTGCTCCGACACGATTTTGTTCTCATCCACTGCAGCCGGCGCAAAAGAAATTGAGTTTTGGCCTATCAAGATAAATACAAAGACATGACTCGGATTTCTTATCCAATCTAGGTTGCGCCTCCGCCCCCGGCAATACCGCCAACAGTAAAACCCGCCGCCTGCCTGCCCTGCCCTGCCCACAAATATAATTCCTGCCCAATGTTTTCTCGCTTACCATTCCTCTTCGTTTCCTTTTTATGTATCCGCGTAAGCAATTCTCTTGGCATTCAGTTTTACTACAGCCTTACAAGATCCAGAAGCATTTATGGGACAGACAGGTTCGTGCAAGAGATCCAGCGAGGTGTGCCCTCACGGGGTCCGGATCGTCCACATGACAGGTCAGGTGGAGGAGTTTCCCACGCCCGTTAAGATTAAGCAGCTCCTGGAAAATCATCCGCGGCATTTCGTGTGTAACTCGCGGGATTTCTACGCCATCAACACCAGCCGACGTCTGGCAGCGGAGGAGGAGCTCCGACTGGGCGAGCTCTACTTCGTGCTGCCCATCAAGGCCCTCGATTCGGACCTCTCGCCCAAGAATTTGGCGGCGCTGGCCACCAGACTGCTTGCCGCCGCCAAAAAAGAGGCCAGTTCAAGAGGAGGCCCGCGTGGAGTCCGACAAGCCGTATTCCAGGTCGCGTAATTGTTCCATGTATGAGAAAGTGATGGGGGTTGCGAAAATACGGAGTTGCAGATGGCGTACAAGGAGCATTTGATCGCTAAGTCCAAGTCATGGAGGCCTGGCCTTAATACTATTCAGGAAACACGCTTTGCCCGTTAACTTCTTCTCAACTACTCTTCTGTACAAGTTATTTTTGGAGGTCACATTTTCTATTCCTCTGTTAAGACGTTATCAATTAATTTCAACACATTAGGGCTTCTTAATTTCTTGGGTTCTTTTTAGTAGCATGCCGATTTACATTGTGGAATGATATGGAAAATTTGTTAACCTCAGTCAGTATTATTTTTGCAGTTTTTAATCTCTGAACAAACTCGTCGGTGATTAAATGTGATTTGTAAGTTGTATAAACAAGATTCATGTACCGTGTTGCGACTTTTGGTCCTTTAGAGTGTTTGGTCTCATGATTGTTATTAAAAATCTTTTAATAATTCATTCTAACTATAAGATATCTTGGACATGTGGTCTAGCGCTATGAAAACCATACATTGGAAAATGTTATCATTTTGAATAAGTCTTTTTGTCTCAACATAAAATGTGTCTGAATGTGAGGATAAAACATGTCTATTTCAATTAAATTAATAAAAATATATTTATGTAAACCTTACAAAAGAAAAATCCAAAACTTATATCGAAGGGTCCTTGGTTCATTGGTGAAGTTGAATGGCTTGGAATGAGCCCACCAAGGATCAAGTCTTGTTGAGTGCAAGGTCGGAGATGTCCGACATGGAAAGTCAAGCGGATAGGGCCGAGGATCATTCCTATGTGATTTTGACAGATTTGATGCTCCTAGTCGTGGTTGCTCGATTAAAGGAATGGATTCAATGTAGATGTATGATTTCTCATGAAGTGTGTTGCTTAGCTACATGAACAACTTCAATGTAGATGTATGCTTACTCATAAAGTGTAAATTAGCTATATGTAATCTCCAATCTTCCAAACAAAAAAATCCAAAACTTATGGAGTGAACAAAATTGCCACTATAATTCCTACATAAAATATTAACTATGGAGTTTATTTAGATATGGACGTAGCTCAAGAAGATGTTGACATTGTACTCTTTTGGCCTTTGTTTTTAATACCTCCACACAAAAATGTCATGGTTTATGAGTTTTCATCTTACATTATATATTGTTCACTTAAATAATTGACATTTTTATTTCATATATAAAAGGTTATTTTACAATGGAAGCCAAGATTGTAATGGTATGTGTGGTTCACTTTTATTCTTGACATTTCTTTGACTGTCACAAGGTAATTTATGGTCATTTCAAAGTGTTTTTTCTTTTTACTTGAGGAAGTCAATTAATTAAAAATAGTAATATCTCGATCCTATGGTAAAGTTTAGGGCCTTTTTTTCTAAGATATATTATTTTGAGAGTGACACAATGGTGTAACCCAAATTGATGTCATTTGTCACTACCCAATGAGAAATTGATAAACAATGCAATGTAGTTGTATACAAGAAAAACTTGAACGAATAAAAGATCAACAACAAAAACCTTTCTCCAAGCTTATTTTGCAACCTCAAGGATGAAATTGCTGAAGTGCACACTCACTTGTTGAATGTCTTTAATGGTTTTGGATTGTGAACGCTCTAAATTATTCTCCAAATGAAGGAATGATAATTCTACGACAAAATTCGACACAGGATGCGATTTGAATGGCAAATTTGGCATAGGTTAGTTGTAATTTTCACAAAGCTTCTAATGATTGTTTGTGAAAGATATGGCCTATTATTTATAATTGCAGGAGAGGCCATGGAGTGGTTGAAGGTTGTTAATGAAGTTATGAATGCATATTCTTAAAATAGCATTGGAGGAGGTTATGATAGCTTGGAATGGATTGAATATCCATTGATTTGGTTGGAATAAATTTGTATCCAAGAAGGTTGTTGTATGTGCAACTTTGTTGCTTCCACCTTTATAAGATTCTAGAAGTGAAGTTGAGTGGTGTGACTAGGATAGTGAAGTGGAGCTTAAGTGGAGAATGAGTAGAAAATTAACCATTTAATTAAATTAGTCAAGGGTAATAAGAGTATAATTTAAGTGTAATTAGAATCAATTTATTCTAAATATATATAAGCATGATAAAACTAATTTACTTAATTCTAAAGGAATGTGATAGATTTAATTGAATTAAATCTTGAAGGGATGAATTTAAGTGTGATATAATTAATTAAATAAATTCTAAGGATGGAGGTGAATTATAGTGGGATAAAATTGATTTAATTAATTCTAAAGCGTTGTAAATTGATAGATCATGCGAAAGGATATAGATATCCAAGTATAGGTTAGAAGTAAGTTTGTATTTTAAGGGTTTCTACATTTCCCCTCTTTAAAGTTTTATCACAAAATAATATCATTTTAAATATAGTAGACGCATGTGAATCGGTGAGTGGAAGACGGGGAAACCTAGTGAAGCATTTATATGCCTAGCAAGTGTAGATACTAAGGGGATGCCCCCTCAGCGGATGGGTGACACAACAAAATGGTGTTGAACCGCTTGATAGGAAGAAGTAAAGGCATAGGGAGTCGAGAGTAGAAGGAAGATGAAAGGGATTTTTGTTCATAGCATGAGCTTCATGTAGAGTGAAAGTTAGAGCAACCTTATTTTTGTTGTTACACAATAGTGTTGTTACACAATAGAGTTGTCACCGTGATTATGAAAGAATCTTGATGTTTAACATGTTATGTGCATGACAAACACACACACATCAAATAAAAGAGAAAATGTAAAACAAACCCAATATACACCATAAAAGTCTGCACCATGGCTATGAAGAAGCCAAGATGATAATGAAATACATGTAATTCTAGTCCAAAAAAAAACAAGAGAAAACAAACCCAATATACACCATAAAAGTATATATTATGGATATAAATGAGTCAAGATGATAATGAAATACATGCAATTGGATCATAAATTGTAACAACAATGCAACACAACTTTGAAATAAAGACAATTAACGATGCCCTAATGAGTGTTCCACAATGATAATCAAGCGATTTGAATGCCCCTAAACAATGATATATGTAAAAGGATTGGATTGGACCAAAGAGCATAATAACTATTCCTCATGACACTCTTATTGGATCTTGTTGAAGTGTAATATGATATTGATTAGGTCATTTCCCCCAAGCACGGACATTGAAAATGCATTGGAGAGAATGAGAGCCAAAATTTCCCCTAGCGAGGATACGTGCAAGGGAAATGATTTAGTTGGCTTGCCCTATCAATAAAATGCAAGGTATATTCTAGTATTTTTGTGATAATCGTAAGATGATTGGAACGATCACTAGGGTAGGAATGAATTTTCTAATTTCATTGATTTGTGTTGATTTGTTGGGATTTTTGTGAATTTTGTAATTTTTTAGGATTTTGTGATTATTTGAATGTTGTTGATGATTTTTTTGATATATATGGTTGTTTTGCTGATTTTTAGATTTTGGAATTTTATAAGATTTTGAGTTTTGAATGTTAGGACTTGAGAGGTATTTTTGGAACAAATGAAAGTGGCATGGCAAGGAATGTTGAATATGTTACGAGGAATGGGTTAGAATGCCCCAGTGAGTTAGAATGAGCTAGTCAAAATGCCTTCGTGAGTGGGTGGGCATCGTGATGAAGAAATAGAAAATCACGTAATAGGAGAGAGAAGAAATTGTGGACAAAAATCAAGAGAATGACGAAGAAAAAATTAGTTTTCTTGGTCACGAAGGCCAAAAATAGAAGAACTACGGCCGGAGGGTATAAATAGATGGATGGGATGGTTAGCAAATATCACGACTCATTTGTGATTATATATTATTTTCTCCCTTCGAGTTATATTTGAGCACTAATATGTAAGAGAGATGGCCCACCGACTGCAAGTGAAGCATTGCACAAATCGTGTTTGAGAGTTAGGGAGGAGACCGAGGCAGAGTATGTCGCGTGAGTAGCTAAATAAAATTAGTTATTCTATGCATTTATTGTTAGTTATGTGTAAGAGAAAAATGAAATTTAACACTAGCGCATGCACTTGAGTGTCTTTAGTGAGCCCGAGGAATGCGCTAGTGTACGAGTGTATGCACTAGCGTTCAACCGAGAGCATGTACATAATGAGAGAAATGCGCTAGCGTATTAAATGTGATAACATCATGGTAAGGACGTGAGTGTATAATTGGGTGTGCTAGAGTGAATTAACTAACATTCAATCAAACTTACTAGTATGAATGCGCTAGCGTGTTATTACAGATGTTAGCATATTAAAGGATGCACTAACATAGGTGATTTTTAGAATAATGCTTGAAAGTTAGAACAAAAGAATTGTGATGTAACAATGTTGGTTTGATGATGTGCATGAGATATTATTATCTCTGGATGTACGAGAGCGACACAGATGCGTATGGTCATTTAAGAGTACTTTTACGAGAGAGAGGATAGAGTTGATCGTGCTTTACTTATAGGTGATAGGGTTTACCTACATTGAATAGTTGCCACATGTTATACTAGATCATTGCTTGATGATGGTGCTAGGCGAGAGATGACATAACGAGACCTAAACCTTTAGGTTGTATATTGGAGAGATGAAAGTTACACTAGAGGATGTCTATCAAATCCTTCGAGTACCGATAGATGATAGATTAGTGTAGTGGGATGGACATGTTGGGCGGATTAGAGACACCTTTGGTTACTATTTGAGATGAAGAACATTCCTAGGGAGGGATGGTTGTGCACTTGTTCGAGTGTATGGATGATGAGACTGTGGGATGATTATCAATCTATTTGATGAATCATCAATGGCTACTTTGCTTCCCGATAAGACTAGTTTCCATTTCCAAACCGATTGCCGATTGGGCATGATAGGTGTAGTGGCAAACCTTATTGTAGACACCAAAATATAGTTTGATATCCCCTCATCTCGTGTTTTCTTGTCCCTTCGTCATCATTGTAGCACGCTCACACTCATCTATCCTTTTGAAATCCCATTTTCCTCCTAAATCAAATTTATTTCCCTTAATTTCTATTTTCCTATCTTAATTCTATCCCATCCCATCATTATTTCATCTCCCCCTATGCACCCTAATTACTCTTATCATCCCTAAACATGTTTATTACCTTAATCACATCCCATTTATCCTTTCTAGATTCACCACCTACCCTCATTTAATGTTTTCCAACCATCCAACCACTATTTCTCATCCCTATGCAACCCAACTCGCCTAATCAACTTCTAGCCCTAATCTAACCCTAATGGGGCCTCATCCCTCGAATCAGTGCATCATCCCCATCAGAAATCAATGGTTCTCCATAGTCGATGGTGACCCTATCGGAGCGTCGGTGACCCTATAAATACATCATCACCCCCTCTTCAAAGAGGATGAAACTTTGGAGATCCAACTTCTAGCAAACTTTTATAGGTTTCTTGTCTTCTTGTGAGCTTCCATCAACCTCTTGAAGTCATCTTGGAGCCTTTATCAATCATCTTAGAATATTTGGATCTTGGAGATTATTTGAAGCCCTATCTTGTTTCATTTATTCATTAGCCATTTGAGACTTGTTTGTCATCTAGATCTGCAAACACATTGGCCACACTTATTTATTTCCCATTGTTAGTTTCGACATCCATCAACCCTCACCAAACCCTTAGTCATCCTCGGTCACCATCGATTATTGCACGTCGGCATCGTCACATTATGTTCCCCTCGACCCGATCAACATAAGTAGTTTTTCTTACATTATGTCACTTTTCCATCACCACTATTTTCATCTATCACCTCTGATATTGCATTGTCTTTTATTTAATAATGTGCATATTTATTGCATGTGCACTCTAGTCTAGTGACTTGCATTTAATATTGTTATGTTGGATAACATTCAATATTGGTATTAGTAGTAATTACATGTGCATGTGAGATGGGTCTTATCATCTCGTAGTTGGTGCCTGATAGGGTGTCATGTCTATCCATATGAGGCTGTCTAATATCTATAAATATTACAGCTCTTGCATTGTTATGTAATCTGATTTCATGATCAATAATATTTGTGAGGCTTCCGTCCCTCTTTGGTCATTGCAATCTTATTCTATTCTATCATTTGGTATCAAGCTATACCATTATTATCATTTGGTATCAGAGCAGGTTCTATCCAAGCAAGGTTGAAGAGGAGCACTATTGGAGAGGATCCATTGGAGAAGAAGATCTGCATCAAAGGAGAGCCATTGAAGCATCCCATAACCTCCATTCCTTCCAAGCATCCCTCAACTAAAATTTGACCTATCCACTTATTTGGAAGGTAAATTTTTTTATTAGTCATTGGCATAGCCAATTGATCCAACATATTGGCGGAATATTTTAGATTTGGAGATCTTTAAAAAAAAAAAAAGGAGAAAGATCTTGAAAAAAATTGCAGATCTAAAAAAAAAAAAAAGATTTGTGAAAAAAAAAGATCTTAAAAAAAAAAAAAAAAAAAAAAGATCTTGAAAAAAATTGCAGATCTAAAAAAAAAAAAAAATCAGATCTAAAAAATCAAAAAAAAAAAAATCAGATCGAAAAGTGGAGGTGTGAAGAATTCGGGAGCGAAAGGTTGAAGCGAGTCCAAATCAACAAAATTCCAGCAGATAGCTCTTAGAAAAAGGACGTAACTTTTTCATACAATGTCGGATTGATGTGCCATTTTTTTAGGAAAGATAAGAAGGAGGCGCACAACTTTGCAGTTTACATCATCTTCAGATTCGGCCTCTACATGTGACGAAAAGTCTGTACAAGTCGGATCATTTTTTTAAAAAAAATCAGATCTAGCTAGTAAATTGGTAAGATCTCAAAAAATAAGATTCCGATTCTTCTAAATTTTGTGGGTTTCAAGAAAAATATTGTATGATGCTTCTTTGTCAAAATTTTAGAAAAACCCAGATCACGGTTTGTGAGAAAAGGTGAAAACAATATTCAGATTGTTTGTTTGGATCTTGGGAACAAACAGGTCAGTGGTTCAATTCCCACTCTCTCCATATTTTTATTAAATTATTTTTTTGAAAATTTGGAGAAATTACTAAATTTTGGGAGATTTCCAAATTTAGAAGCTCACCAAACACATTTAGAGCCACTGCTAAATTTAGCGGAAAAACACCTATTGGGGTAAAAATATTTTTGGCCTAAATTGTGTATTTTGTGATTCTAGACCCTTTTTTGTAAAGAGGGGGACACAAAAACTTCATTTTGATGTACTTTTGGAGCATTTTGTACTAATCTTGGTGCATAAAGTGAAAAAAAAAAAAAAAAAAAGTGTAAATTTTTTATTTTATGTTTGGTTCTATCACACGAGATCTTTGATCTCATAGCAGCGTTCGGTATATACGGTGCCTCTAGGAAGCGCTTACGGGTGATGCCATCATGACTACTACTGCACTTAACGCCTAACACAACTGCCTAAACGTCGTCTGGGCATCGACCCTATAAAATCGATGGGGAGTAATAAGGACACAATACACACACATTTGAGCCCTCCCATCCATTTGTGCTTGCACAAACCCCTCTCCGTACTGTCTAAGTACCACGTACTAAATTCTTTCACGTGTGCGTTAACACCTCTTTCCGTACTGATGGGTATATTGAAAGGGTGATCTTCTTCCACGTATGCAGATGGGTATATCGGAAGGGAGCGTATATAGAAAGGTTTGGTATATCGGCCTGACGGTATATTGAGAGGGAGACCATAAACTTGGAGTGATAAGAGCCTTACCCTTTGTCAGAAATTTAGAGTTTCAGAAATTCAGATTGCAAAAATGGGTGCACAAGCACCAAAGTTCTTCTTGCCAGATTCACAACTGCTTAGAGGAGACAACTATGCTGCATGGAAACCAAAGATCAAGATGTTACTTGAGTTTGAAGACCTATGGACAGTTGTAGATGGAAAAACAACAAGATCACTTGATGATGGAAGACAACAAGTTCAATTTGACAGGGCCAATCAAAAGGCCAAGTTGATCATCTTGTTTAGCGTAACAGATGATGTGCAACCCCACATTAGAGATGCCACATCGGCCAAGGATGCATGGGATAAGTTGAGCACAATCTATGAGGCAAAGAACAAGAATGCCATCCTCAACCTACTATCACAACTGCATACTCTCAAGTTCAAGCACAATGAGAAGGTTGAAGTTTTTTTGAGATGAGTTGCTACTTTGAGGGCATCTCTATTGGCATTGGGAAAAGAGATAAGTGATGAAGACCTCGTACCAATTGTGTTGCGAGCACTTCCTCCTTCCTACAGAATCTTTGTGATAACTATCAATATGAGTGAACACACAGTCACCTTTGAGAAGTTGGTCAATCTACTCCAACAAGAAGAGGCAATGAACAACAAAGATCATGAAGATGAGCAAGCACTATCTTCCAATCATAAAGGAAAGGGAAATTTCAGTCCAATCACAAGAAGTCCCAACAAAATCAAAGTCAACAAAGGGACCAAAGTCAACGAGACAACACCAAGTGTCCCATTTGCGATAGAGGGGACATGACATCAAAGATTGTTGGTACAATTCCTACAAAAGGGTTCATCAAGCAATTCAAAACCCAATAACCAACGAGTAACAATAATTCAAATCAAGGAAGTCAACAACAACAACAATCAAGGGCGAGAAAAATGGTAATTGGAAAAAAACCCAAACAACAAGGGTACATTGCGAACATGAGGATGATTCGATGAAGGACACCACATGTATTCTGCTCAATTTGATGAAGAAACCAAGTCCACACAAGATATCTGGTATGTTGACTCGGGTGCAACTCGACACATGATTGGGCAAGGATTGGTTCTACACACTACGTGACTCACCTAACAAGAACCATGTGTCATTAGGTGATGACTCATCATACGATGTCGAGGGATTGGAAACATTTCACTACCTCTTGGAAAGCATGACTGCAAAATCACAAATGTATTGTATGTACCTAGGTTGACCAAGAATTTGCTATCAGTTAGTCAACTCCTTGATCACAACTTGAAGTTGGATTTTGACAGTAATAATGGAGAAAAAGTGTGCTTGATAAGAGATAAGTCAAGAGGTTCCAAGATTGTAGCAGAGCCTCGATGTGGGACGCATGTTCCAACTTGATTTTGTCCACAAGGATGATCAAGCTCTAGTGGCCAAAGACACACAATCTGCAGAACTATGGCATCGCAGATATGGTCACATCAGTTTTGGCTATCTCCAAACACTTCAAAAGGGCAACATGGTGAAAGGATTGCCTACACTCAAGCACAACACTGACAAGTGTCACAATTGCCTAGTTGAAAGCAACACAGTACCCTTCCGAGAAGAACACATATAGAGCTAAGGGAAAGCTTGATTTGGTGCACACCGATCTTTGCGGGCCCATGCAACCAAGTCATTCTGGATGTCAATACTTCATGCTTTGTGTTGATGACTACTCAAGAAAGATGTGGATATATTGTCTAAGAAACAAGAGTCAAGCCTTTGAGACATTTCAGAAGTTCAAAGCACTTGTTGAGAATGAAGTTGGTCATAAGATCAAAACTCTCCGCTCAGATCGAGGGGGGGAATTCACAAGCAATGAGTTCAAGACTTACTTGGAAGCTCATGGGATTCGTCGACAAATGCCTCCTACTCACACACCACAACAGAATGGTATAGTTGAGAGAAGGAATCATACTATCATGGAAATGGTGCGATGTATGATTGATGACTCAGGTTTAACAAAGACATTTTGGGCAGAAGCTGCAAGAACTGCAGTCTATTTGTTGAACAGAGTGCCCATAGTAGCTCTTGAAGGAGTGACACCTCAAGAAGCATGGTCAAATCGGAAACCATCAATTGCACACCTAAGAGTATTTGGGTGTAAAGCTAGCATGCACATACCCAAGAAGAATAGGAACAAGTTGGATATGAAAGCTGAGAAACTGATATTCATTGGATACAGTGAAGAAGCACTTGGGTACAGATTATGGGATCAAAAGCAAAGAAAGTATACACAAGTAGGGATGTTGAGTTCTTTGAGAAGAAACAAGCAGAGATGCTCCACTCAGCGACTCAACAAACATGCGAGAATACACCTCTTGTGAAGACAAAATTTGATGTTCCCACTTTGAAGATGTGAAGTGATGAATTGGATGATGGTGAAAACTTGGATCCACCACAAGCCAATGGAACAGCTAAGAAGTTACCTAAATGGTATACTCAATTAATAAGAGATGCAAATTTGGATGAAGCACCTAGCACATCATCCAATCCTGGACCTAGAACTCACAGTCAAGCTCGTGAAGAGGTCAATTATGCCCTAATGAGCAGAGTTGTTGAAACAGTTGAGCCATCTACATTCGGGAAGCCCTACTGATCAAAAGCTTGGAAAGATGCCATGGATTGAGTATCGATCGGTGATGAAGAACAACACATGGCAACTTGTCGACCTTCCACCAGGGAAGAAACCCATTGGATGCAGATGGATATTCAAGACTAAGTACAAATCAGATGGGACTATTGACAAGTATAAAGCAAGGCTTGTAGCAAAGGGGTATGCACAACAAGAAGGCATTGATTATGAGGAGACATTTGCTCCCACAGCCAAGATCAAGACAATCAGGATGATCTTTGCTCTAGCTGCACAATTTGGTTGGAAAGTCCACCAAATGGATGTGAAAAGTGCCTTTCTTAATGGAGATTTGCAAGAAGAAGTCTATATGACTCAGCCAGAGGGTTATGTAATACCAGGAAAAGAGATGATGGTATGCAGACTCATAAAATCTCTATATGGCCTAAAACAGGCACCCCGGGCATGGTACATCAAAATTGATGAGCATCTCATAAGTCATGGATTCGAAAGGAATCCTTATGACCCCAATCTCTACCTCAAAAAGCAAGGGGGGGAGATTGTCATTGTGGTTGTTTATGTCGACGATCTAGTCATTACGGGAAGTTATGTGAAGATGATCGATGCAGCAAAAGAAGATTTTAATCGATCGTTCGACATGACGAGATCTCGGGCTCATGCACTATTGTCTTGGGTTGGAAGTATGGCAAAAGAGAATCATATCTTTGTGTCACGTTGAAATACACCAAGACAACGCTCGAAAAATTCGGGATGATGGACTGCACTCTATTCTACACCTATGGAAGTGAGACTTGATTATCTCGTTCGATCCATCACCACCGGTGAATGCAACTCTCTATCGGCAGTTGATCGGGAGTCTCATTTACCTGACATATACTAGACCAGATATCAACTTTGCAGTCAGCTATTTATCACGCTTCATGCAAGAACCAAAAATATGTCATTGGAAAGCAGCAAAGAGAATACTAGAGATATCTAAAGGGTACAGTTGACCTTGGTCTAGAGTACAAGAAGAATGACAACTTCTTCTTGACAGGATATTCAGATTCAGATCATGCAGGAAACATGGATGATAGGAAGTCAACATCAGGCTTCGTCTTCTTTATGGGATCTGGACCGATATCATGGGGAAGCAAGAAACAAAACTTTGTTTCTCGCTCTTCTACAGAAGCAGAGTATCGAGCTGCAGGTGAAGCTGTTTGTGAAGCAATATGGCTACGCCGAATACTGGAAGGAATTGGTCTACCACAACAAAAATCTACTCCAGTATATGTTGATAATGAAGGAGTTCTAAAGCTTGTTCGCAATCCAGTATTTCATGAGAGAACCAAGCATATTGAAGTACAGTTCATTTCATACGCGAGCATGTCTTGAAGCACAACATACAGACTCCATTTCTGTCCTACAGCTGAACAGAAGGCAGATGTTTTCACTAAGTCACTTGCACGTGACAAATTCACACTGTTCAGAGAGTTCCTCTCCACTTCATTGGAAACTATGCAAAATTAAGGGGGGGAATGTTAGCATAATTTAGCATAGGCATATTTATTGCATTTTATTGCATTGTCTTTTATTTAATAATGTGCAACATGTGCACTCTAGTCTAGTGACTTGCATTCAATATTGTTATGTTGGATAACATTCAATATTGGTATTAGTAGTAATTACATGTGCATGTGAGATGGGTCTTATCATCTAAGTAGTTGGTGTCACTGATAGGGTGTCATGTCTATCCATATGAGGTTATCTAATATCTATAAATATTACCTCTTGCATTGTTATGTAATCTTGCATTGTTATGTAATCTGATTTCATGATCAATAATATTTGTGAGGCTTCATTCTTTTCAAGTCCCTCTTTGGTCATTGCATCGCAATGAACTTCCAAAAATGCAGAGGAGGTGGAAATGCTTAGACACGGAACTGGCAAGAACAGAGGTTCTGCGGGTGCCCAAGACCTCTGTGGGGGCGTTGGAGTCTGCAGAAATGGTTAGATCATGGTTTCGATGTTCTCACTAGTGTTTAGATTTTACTCACCTTTGGTCATCTGTATGTCACACTTGGATCGCCGAGGTACTTGTAAACCTACACACAAATATCCTCCTACAAAACCCTAAAAAAGACATCAAATCCTAAAAAAGAAAGATGCAAAATGAGGGGTTAAATTGTCCTCAGCTGTCAACTAGTGAACTTACAACCTTACGAGCGTTGCACTACATCTCAGACCCAATGTAGTTCTATGTGCTTGTCACCATGCAATATTTCTCCTAGGTCACCCTTTGCTAATAACGCCAAGATAACAAGGCGGTTGAGTAGATAAAATGAAAATGTGGGGATGGAATAGAATGAACCCCCTTTCTACATGCGGTGTGTGTGCGAATAATAAGCCCAAGATACTGACCCCTTTGATATGAAAATAAATATCCCTTGATATAATTTTCCCGCCATTATAATGGTATGTATGTTGTGTTTATATAGGGATCTCTTGCTTGAATTTTGACACTAATGACTTAACATGATGACTAGTACCTCAGGATATGAGTGGGAAAACTAAAAAGACCGACCTCAAGTGTCAAAAATAATATCAAACATAAAGAGGGCACGAGCACCTAGGATGGATAGGAGCGCCTGGGCACTAGTGTCCAGTCCTCGGTCTAGTGTCCGAGACAAATGACGAAAAATGAGTGGAGACTGACTCTATGGATCCCCATTCTTTGACTAGAACTAATTGTGTGAGTGATAAGTGTGAAAGATAAAAGCAATAAAAACCAATAAGAAAAGCATATGGACTAAGGAATGGGTCACCAAAGGTGAATATTTTTCTTACACAAGATCTATATATAAAACAACATACTTGGCAATATATTAAATATTAGTAAGTGCATGATTTTGTGTCTACATTTGCCTCCCCTTTATGCTATTTGAATGAAATTTAAGTAGTTTAAAGGAAGTAAGGAACATACTAGTGAGAAGTCTGAAGAAGCCCATGTTACAAAAGTACATGCAGAATAAGAATATATAGCGTGGTGAACCATGGATCAACGTGTCAATCCATGTGGCGTAATGAGAGACGTGGGACTATTATGAGGAGCACTAAGTGAGATTGATGATTTCGATATTGAGTGATTAGAGATTTCAATTTTGTCGTTGATGGAGATGTGTTGGGGTAGGGAGTGATCAGTTCCTAACCCAATTTTGTGTGTGTGAAAAAAGAGGATTTGGGTGTCCCGCTGCGGAAGAGTGTAGGGAAAGAGGTTTAGTTTTACTCTCCAACTTTAACTACATCCTCAAAAGTTCTAGCCGTAGTAGACAAACAAAGACTAGATTTTATTCATTTGGATCCATTTTTCTTTATTTCGATCAAATGTGAATAACCCATATAGGAGTAGTATAGGAAAGGAAATGATGTCTCATTTCCCCCACTCCAGGGGTGTCACCGCAATGTATATGAGATATGTTCCATGTTAGGTCATCTGCAAGTAGTATAACATGTAGAATAACTTCCCATGTTAGGTCATTTGGGAAAGTGGCGATGTAACTCCCAAGTTAGGCCATCTGGGAGGATAAATAAGTTGTTTTGTGTCGATTGGTTGATGTGATTTCGAATAGTAGAAGGTTTGTTTGTCGAGATTTGAATGTGTGTGATTGATTACTCATGGAGATATTTTACATTTTTGCCTCCAAGTAAGGTCATTAGGGGGATCGCTAGAAATTGGTGTGAAACGTTGCATAATGTATGAGAATCTTTTTATAATGAGGAGTTAAGAGTGTAAAATGATTGTGTAATGGTGTGAGGGGATTATAGGATGCCCCGATTGTATGCCCCCTTTTAGCAAAAGGGAGAGTGATGATGAGAATGAACGTTGAGCTGAAAGTAATCGTGTAATGATGTAATAGTGAATGTATGATAGGTATCACAAAAGTGTGTGTATATCGAGTTGAAATGATGTCAAGGAGGAATATAATGTTTGTGGAATGTGTACGATACGATAGTAGGAGGAATTTTGAAGAGAACTTGAAAATGAGACAAGAATCCTAGTAGGAGTACTCAAGATATGATTGAAACATGGAATGTGTATTAGTCCGGAGGATAAGTGTAAATAATGACTATAACGACGGTAGGTAATTTAAAGTTACTATAAATAGTAATATGAAAAAGTGAATAGGAAATTCATTTGATTATTGTGCGAGTGTGATTTTGAGATCTGGGTGTGCAAAGATGCCTCAAGTGAGATTACCATGATTGATTCGATTCAAGATGATGGCGATAACTATGGTGTCACATACGACAATTGAGCTAGTAAGTGTGATTTTTTTTTCAAAAATTATGTTGAAATTAGTCACTTTTGATGATTTTTTTGCAAAAAAATTATTTGTAAGTTTCTAGGTCTTTGGTCCCGGCAAGAGTGGTGAAGGCGCTAATGAACTTCACGATGCCAGCTTCCAGATATATAAGCGGCCAGTGACCTCCTCTTAGGCTCCCGCATCTGTCACGTGCACGGCCTTGACAACCCAAAAGGATTGTTTTTAGCCCAATGTGTGAGAAATGTGGAAATTAATGATTGTTGATACTATTGATAGATGTGGTTGATATATATGAGGTTCTAATGTCCTATTTGTTGTCGTTTTGTGTTTTGTAGAGGGATATTCATTCGTGGAGTTTCATGGTGGCTGTCATTTGAGTACGTTCATCGGGGGTGGGTTTGTCAAATGATGAGTGGGATGTATTAGACCGTGTCGGCCTACAAACATAGTGAGGATGGGGGATGTTCCCCATAATATGTCTATGATCACCGCATTATGTGAGAGATGGTGTGTAGATACTTGCACATTTTGGTTTCCTATAGGAGAGATGACCGTGACTTTGGAGGATGTATATCGCATATTGTGATTGCCTATTGTTGGTGAGAGGGTTCAGTGATGGCTATATATGATGCTTATAGACAAATGAGGGTCGTTAGGCGGTATTTTACAGGGACCCGAGTTCATACTGAGGTCAATATTAGTTTGAATGCTATTATGAGATCAGGGGTTCCGTGATTGCGGAAGTTTATTGCTATTTTGATTGTTTCGTCGGTTGTAGTGGAGGGTGGTGGTGTAGGCATCTTGTATAAGATGCATGATATTTGTCTTCGATAGAGGAGGATGGGACGAGATATGCTTGGCGCGCATGTGTATTGGCCTACTTGTATGAAGATGTATACAAATTTATGCAGAAGGAGCAAGAGGGTGGGATTAGAGCTACCACATTATTACATGTATGGGCCTACGAGCATATTGTGATATTGAGGTCGCTTGGTGGGCCACATGTAGAGTGGGTGAGGCTAGATATATTTTCTGAGAGATGGGTAGGAATTTGGAGTAGGAGGATGGGCAATCGATACCAACAAGGTGATGTTATATTGTATGGGGCCAAAGGCCATGATATGGAGGCCATACTGAGACTACGAAGGGTGGCCAGAGGATGGAGTAGAGTTACGATGTATTCAACGGACTATATGGTTATAGAATCGGTTTTTAGGGGTGACCAAACTATTCCGGGTAGAGCATGTTTTATGTCAGTTTGGTATGGCCCAAGATGTGCCCCAAATCCATATATATGGGTGAGGGCCATTAGGGCACCGAGGAGGGCTAGAGCTAGACCAAGGCCCACAGGAGCACAACTAGTGCCTCTTGGGCTAGATTAGGTAGATGTAAAGATAGAGTTGATAGATGTGGATGATGCGGGGTATACAGAGGCATACCATGCATGGTGGGTGTCACATCGGTGGGTATTTTTGTTTCGGTCTTTGTAGATGCAACAAAAAACCTCCGAGGAGGAGTAGAGGGGAAAACATGTGCCTCCGATAGTGTAGCGAAAACTATAACAGAGCGTGGGTATTTGTATAGTGATGTTTGTGATTGGTTAATTGGTTGCTTAATTGTCTAATTTTTTGATATATGGATGTAGGTGATGCATATTGGTTGTTGATTGTGGACACATCCATCTACACATTGACGCGGAATGTGCCCACTGATGTACTCATAGGTGGTGGTATGTTAGAGCTTTTGGATGGTATTGTGGGTGAGCATGTGCACTTATTTGATCTAGTGGTACTAGCGATGACTATGTTTACCATGTTATTGGATGAGAGGGATGATCACAAGAGGATACACGACGAGTTAGAGAGGCCGCAGTGGAGGTATCCTAACACAAGATGTATTTGCGAGGTTTATGGTGCTACAAGAGTCATTTTGCGGAGTAATCAACTTAGGCAGTAGACAAATATAGGGTATGTGATCAGGTGACACAAATTGAGTGGTGCAAATTCTAGTTCTAGATATCTCACAATCGTAGATAGTGATAGTGATGATGAGATATGATGTATATGTATGTAGGGACTTGCCCCGCGTGATTGTACTATGTAACCATGATATTTTGATGATATATAGAAATGGATGATTGTCGTTATTATATTGTGTTGATGTGTTGTATTGATATGTGATGTGTTTAGCATTGTTCATATTTGTTGATTTGATTTGTATTGTGTAGTTGTTGATGTTGAATAATGGATAATGATGTTTAATGTGATCATAGATAGATAAGTGATGAGATAATGTATGTGATAATAGATAGTGTATGAAATATATATAGTGTGATTGTGCCATGTGATAGATAAATGATGTGAAAGAATATTGTATGTATAAATAGAGATGTGATGAATGGTAGAGTATGTATAAAATGAATGAGATGAAAAAGTGTATTGAATCGTGTGTTAGTATGAAGAAGATAGTGGGGGGAATAACGATGCCCCCAATATGTGAACGATGGAGTTCATTTATATAAGACCCCTTAGCAGTCAAGAATGAACCATAAAGTAAGAGTGCATCATTAGGAAGTGATATGATAGTGTATGCTAGATAAATATATCAATATAATGTGTAGCGTGGAGATATGGTGAGGTTATTATTGTAACAAATCCCTCAACAGTCATGTAAGAACCGTAAGAACACGAGTGCATCATCGGGGGTAAGGTCGTCAAAAACACCTACCAAAGACCAAGTGGGCATGGAGTAGTGGAAGCATGTGGAATGGAAGCAACATGAGCATATGAACCAAATTGAATGCCTGATGAAATGGTGCTAATGATGGGAGATGTAGCGGTGGGAAGTGCGAGATGTTGACGGATTATGCAGAAAAAATGCGTAGAAGTAACATTATGTGGTGGATGCGATAGTGTAGCAAAGGATGAATGATAAGGAGAGTGTGCATGTATAATGACCTGTGGCAATGGATGAATAATGACCTTGGTACCAAACGAAGGAATTAAGTCAACTGGAGTAACAAAATGATTACGTGGAATTGGAGACATAGATCTGCTCATGAGAGCAATAATAAAAGGAAATGACACCCTTATATTCTAATTTTTGTAATCTATCATGAAGGGAAAAATAGCCATTGTCATAATGACCATTGATATGATGATATTTGCAATAAGGTTGATCATGTTGGTGTTGCAAATGATGAGGTTGATGATGCTGATTAGAAGTTAAGTGAATCAAACACTTGTCAAGCAAGGCACATAACAAATCATGAGTTCTAGTGTGATGAGAATAGTGTAATGTATCACATGAAGGAGATGAAGAAGTTTGAGGTGGAGCCCTATGTGGTGGAGGAGATGAAGGATGCTTACACAATGGAGAAGACTAAACTTGTTTGTGAGGTGGAGGAGATGGAGACCGTGGAGGATGCTCAATAGATGGAAGCGAAGAATAAGTAGATGATGCAACATTAGTAGTAATAGGAGGAGGATATATAACATGTGTAGCAATGAGATCTTGTTCTAGATCGATGACCTTATAACATAAGAGTGTGAATGATTCACATGTGTCATATTGCAAGCACTCTTTTAAAGAAGGAATCAAGCCATGACAAAAGATGAATTAATTTTCTAATTCAATGGGCTGAAAGACTAACTGATGCATGTAAGAATTGAAACATAAAATGTAATCAAGGATAGGTTCTATTTTTCCTTGATGTAAGCTAGGTAAGCGGTCATGCGTGACTCTAGGGCCATTGTTAAGTATGAAGCGATGAAGAAAGACCTCTTCCATCTCACAATAGGTACTAATAGATCCGAAAGGTAAATGTGTGTACCATTGGAGAGCATCAACAGTAAGACTATGATGAAAGGATTTAAGCAATAATCGATCATTGGAGTAAGAAGCCATAGCTAGACGATAGTGCTTGAGATGTAAATATGGGTTGCAATACCATCAAAGCATTAAAATGCAAGCATGCTGAAATCCTTGGGAATGTTGAATTATGAATCTTCTTGTTTCACCATTTTCTTTAAGGATTTAGACGAAAACAAATAAGGGTATGGGCCAAGGAGGAATACTTGTTGAAGGTCGGTGTAAAGGTCATTGTGTGTGTTCTAATTTCTTGATCCAATGCTTTGTGAGAGCTTCCTTTTGGCTAGGAGGAACTACCTCGAAATACAAAAGAAGACCACAAAAGAGAGTTAAATAGTATATGACAAATCGATTGCCTAGCATATGCTATATCCGGGAACTCGCGATACTTCCTAAAGGTCATTAATCCACCGTTTAAAAATCAACATAAAATATATAAAAATTTAAATAAAAGAATCTAGTGCTAACGTTAGATTCTTAGATGACTATCAACATCGATCCGATTAAATACTAAAATGCTATGTAGATAAAGGTTTAGAGTTGGAATGCAGTAGAGCGGGTGGTCTGCGAGTCACGAAAGAGTATTGGTAAGGTTGGGTGATATTTTGAGTTTTTTTGAATGGGGTAATTAGGTTAATTGGTTTAAAACAATATTATCATACACAGAGACCGACGTTGGTCGGGGTGATCGATGTTGGCTTAGGTATGGCTGATACCGGTTGTTGCGAAAAGTGGCATGGATTTAGGTGGAGGTGTTTGGACTCTCTTCTATCTTAGAACAAAGAGTTGGAAGGGTCTCATGGGGGAGGGTGAGGTGACAGGTCCAAAATAGGTGTGGTAAGGTTTTGAGTGAGGTTTGGGGTAGGCTAAGGGTTGAGTTGTTAGGTTGGGTTGACAGTCACAGTGACCAATATCGATTAAGGATACCGATGTCGGTATATGAAAGACTAACCACGGTTAGGATTAACCAGTGTTGGTGACTGTGGGGAACTGGAAGGTGTTGTAGAATGAGTTTCAGATCCTCTCTGTGATTGCACAAAGAGTTTGGAATGAGTTTCAGATCCTCTCTATGATTTTAGAAAGATTTTGCAAGGTCTACGTGAGGGAGGTGGTTTTGGGATAGGTTTTTCATAAAGTTTAAGTGGGGTGTGAGGGGGTGGTTGTTAGAGAGAAGATGAGGGATAGATCTAAGTAAGAACAATGAATAGATGAAGGAAAATAGAGAATACTATCATGCAGTGACAGAGGAAAAACTAACTTACTTGGAGTTTAGAATGATTCTAAATGCTTGTAGTGGTGGAGTGGTGAATTGAAGATGTTGGTGATGGTTGACCTGTAAAATGGTGTTCAATGATATGGAAGTGCTTCCCGGGATGCTACCGTGAATGCAAAGGTCTTTTGATTAGTCTTGGTGTGGCTATGGTTGTCGGACGTGCAAAAGGGCTTTGATTCTTGCTTCGCATGTAGATCTCCTTCGTTTCTAAAAATCAAGAATGTGCCAACCTTCAAACAAGGTTACCTAAATGAATATAAGGTAACCGACGATTACGCTTTAGGGTAACCGGCGCGCGATTTAGGGTTGAACGACGCGTCGGTTAAGGTAGGAAATCCTAGGTTTACTAAAAATGCCAGATCATGGCAATCTTTTTTTAAGTGAGCTCAATCTATCTCACAAATCCAAATGGAATGTTACGTTTTAAGGAGCGGGAATGTGGTTAAATGGAGAATAGGCATATGATTTTAGGGTTGTACTAAGTCTTAGTTAATTAAGGTAGGTATGACTAAGTCTTAGTTAGTTATGATGAGTGAATGTTGAGTCCTAGTAAAGGGGAAATATGCTAAAAATAGGTTTGTGGTGAGGTTTCTAGGTTGGGTGGAAATTAGTTTAATTAGGGTAATTAAATAATGAATATTGTGAGCATGGGTATTACTTTAATTGTAAATAATTAAATTAATACTAATGTGGGGTAAAAGGGTCATGGTTAGGTGAGCATGATTAAGTTGGCTATTTGAAAAGGGACCAAGGGAGTGTGACCCAATTTTGGTGTCTATATTTTTCCCCTTTTGTTGCGTAGCTTGTATTGGTAAGCGACGTTGAAAAAAATAGGAAGTGATTACCCCATGTGTGGGTGAAGGTGATCCCCATCAAACTAGGCACTGATGAGGTGAAATATGGAATCGGGGAGTGGTTTGATAAATGTGTAGGTGGGGAAGGGTTTGAGTATTGAGGGAAAGGGTGACAGTTAACTGGGTAATAGGTAGTAGGCCGGGGTCAAAATTGGGTCACGAGTAATGGCAATCAAACGTACGCACACGTATAGATTGCAACACGATACCGGTTGAAGAGCTTGTAAACTCTACATCGTCCAAGGTTGATAGGTTTATCCAAACAAGGGTGAAGTGATTCAAGTATCCAAGGTATAGGATATGGTCCGGAAACACAACATAGGTCAAGTGCATGAACATTTAGGTATGTTCCGGTACACCAAAGGTTTGGTCAAAATAAACAACACGATAGTAGGCAAGGTATGGTTGTTAGAATAAAACAACATAGGTAACAACAGTTCAAGGTATAATGAGTAGATAAGATCAATGGTCACACCATGTAGGTTAGGTTCAGAATATAGGTCATGGCATGGGTAAGGCCAAGGTATAGGTAAAATTCCAATTCTTAAGACACAATAAAGGAAATGTAGGGGTAGGTTTCAATTGTAGATGTGGTGCAATGATCACAAATCTTTCAACTTTGGAATAATTCACAAATCACAATTATTCGCTGTTTACTTTCTATTAGAAATAACAGAGAAAGCTAGTGAATGAATTATAATTGTGCTTAGAATCAATAATTGCAGCAAAGGGAAAGAACATAGAACTCAAACACCAACAATTTTATCCTGGAAACCTCCAATGGAGGAAAACCAGTCGGGAAGGGCAATTTCTCTTTCTTCCCACTTCTATTGGCCAATTCAAATCACAAGTACATAATTTACAATAAGTATGAAAGGGAAGTAGATAATATCTCAACACTTCCTTTCAGTTACTTGCTTGCTCTGTCTCAAACTCCTTTCTTCTACAAAAATACAATTTCCAGCACTAAGACTTCTTGCTCACTTGCTCTCATGCTTCGATGATCTTCTACACTTCTACAATCACGAATTTATAGCCTTTCTCATGTCCTCCGTGCACTAGAGAATGGGAAAGGTCATGAAGGTGAAGGGAGACGAACACCCTTTCAAATTTAGAAGTTGTTCATTTCAAATTTTACTTTCTGTCCGTAATGGACAGGACCACCACCTGTGCGAGAGGGGTTATATAACCACCACCTGGGCGAGCGGCGGTTACGTGACCGCCGCCCTCCTGCACATGTGGGTGGCGGTCTTGTTACTTAAAATACAAAACCTCCATTTAATGTTTTCCTTCCTTGTGTTGACTGTTTTTGATGAAGTAGAGTTTCTGGATCCCTATGGATCACACCTCCCCTTCTTAGGAGGCTTTTGGTCCCACAAAAGCTTAGTGGGGGAGTAGATGAGGAAAACAATTCCCTCACTTGCTCCTTTGAATACCACCGGCCTGCCTTGGTGTCTTTCCTTTCAGTCCAATCTGCCAAGACTCTGTGGACCTCTTCTAGTCTCTCTGACCTTCTGCTGCAGTACTACATCCTCCTCTAATTCACCTCGTGAGTCCAAGATGCAATCCTCGATGGAAGGTAGCAACTATAGTTCTTCATCTTCATCCAACATGGATGGCTCATATAGGTGCAAGTTCTCACAGTTTACTACAGAGTACATCCTCATGAATGACGGAAAATCAAGTCGAAAAGCATTTTCTCCAATCTGCTCCAATATGGTGAAAGGTCCATATCGTAGTGGCTTGAGCTTCCGTGCTTGACCTTGTAGTCTCTCCTTGCTCAAGTAAAGCCAAACTTTATCTCCAACATGAAGCTTGTGTTCCCTTCTATGCTTGATCATGCCTAGCTTTGTACTTCACTTGAGACTTCTCTAGTTGTTCTTTGACCTTGAGATGGATTTGTTAGATCCTCTCAATGAATTTGTTTGCTCTAGTCACCTCTGTGTCTCGTGTATCCTCCTCATCCTGTTGTCCAACTGCTATGTCCAGTGGATTCGTAGGTAGATATCCCAAACATGTTTCAAATGGTGACTTCATGGTGGATGTGTGTACTGCCCGGTTGTAGGAATGTTGAATGTAGGCTAAGGACTCATCCCAAGTCCTTGGGTACTTACTGTTATACCCTCTGATTAATTGTACCAAAGTCTTGTTTACCACCTCTATTTGTCCATCTGTCTGCGGATGGAAAGTTGTGCTCCTCTGCAATCTGGTATCCATCTTGTCCCACAATGTAGTCCAAAACTTCCCCAAGAATCTGGAATCCCTATCAGAGACAATAGACTTTGGCAAACCAAAATGCACCCATACATTAGCAAAGAAAAGATCTGCTGCCTCATGTGCTTTTACTAGTCTTTTACATGCCATAAGAATACACATTTTACTAAATCTATCAACAACAACATAGAGATAGTCATGGCCATGTTTAGACATAGGTAATCCTCCTACAAAATCCATAGAGATGTCCTCCCATGGATGAGTAGGTACTGGTAAAGGCATATACAAACCTTCCTTCCTAGTCTTTGGCTTGCTAGTACAACAAAGTTTACATCCACGAATAAATTTTGATACTTCCTCTTGCATATTGGGCCAATATACATACCTTTGCAAGTGGGTTATGGTCTTACCAACACCAAAATGTCCTGCTACTTTCGAGGTATGTGCTTCCCTCATCAATAAAAGTCTTTCTTCCTTAGGCACACAAAGTTTTCCCCATCGGTAGAGCAGCCCATCCTTGAGATAACAATCTTCAATCCCCATCCTTTCAGCCCCTTGGGACTGCAACTTCTGAAATGTCACCCCAAAGTCTTTGTCTTGGGCATATGCCTCTTCGTATGCTTCCTTCGTGAAGGGCTCGATCTGAGAAATAGTGGCCAAGCAGGAGAATTTCTCCTGTGTGGGTGGCCTAGACAACATGTTTGCCACCACATTTGTACTACCTTTCTTGTATTTGATCACCAAATGGAACTTTTGAAGGAAACCCCATCCATTTGTAGTGCCTTTCCTTCTGCAATTTAGACTGCTTGCAAATATTGGAGAGGTTTGTGGTCAATGTGCACAATAGTTTCTTTACCCATCAAATAGTGTTTCCATTTTTTAATTACCTGAACTAGTGCATACATTTCTTTATCATATACTGAATATCCTTTAACTTGCTGAAGTGAAAGTTTCAGAATGATAACATACGGGTTTACCTCCTGAAGCAACACTGTGCCCATAGCATAATCATTCGCATCTGTCTCTACTTCAAAAGGCTTTGCAAACTAGGAAGAGCAAGTACTGGAGCATGACTAATCTTGTATTTCAATAACTCAAAGGATTTGTCTTGTTCCTTACCCTAGTCAAAACCCTTACTCTTTGCGGCCACTGTGTGTAGAGGTGTTGCAATCATGGAGAAGCCCGGAATGAACTTCCGCATGTATTGTACTACTCCCACAAAACTTCTAGTTTTGTGGCTCCTGTTGGTGTTGGCCAATTAGTGATGGCTTCCACCTTCTTTGGATCCACTCGTAGCTCTCCTCCTCCAACCACGTGTCCAAGATAGACAAGTGATTGCTTGGAAAATTCACATTTCTTCATGTTACAAAGCAGTTGCTTCTCCCTGAGAACTTGCAAGACTTGCTGCAAATGTGTTAAGTGTTCTTCCCATGTGGCACTAAAAATCAAAATATCATCTAGATATACAATGACACATGAATCTATGAAATCCCATAATACATCATTCATCAATCTCATAAATGTAGTGGGTGCATTGCATAACCCAAAAGGAAGTACTAACCATTCATACAAACCCTGTTTTGTTTTGAAGGCAGTCTTCCATATATCCTCCTCCTTCATCCTGACTTGGTGATAACCGGACTTGAGGTCCAACTTCATGAAAAATTTAGCATGTTGAAGTTGGTCCAAGAGATCATCTATGCGGGGAAGTGGATATCTTGTTCTTTATGGTGATCTTGTTCAAAGCACGGTAGTCGATGCACATTCTCCAAGAACCATCCTTCTTTGGCACCATCACAATAGGTGAACCACATGGTGAGGTGCTCGGACGTATTACCCCTTGGTCTATCAGTTCCTGGAGTTGCTTCTTTACTTCAGTACTCTCAAGCAAGGATTTCCTATACAACCCGATGTTCGGTAGAGGTGACTCTGACAACAACTGAATCTCATGCTCTACTTCCCGTTTTGGTGGTAATCCACTAGGAGTCTGAAATACTTCCTGAAAAGACTGAATAATACTATCCAAATCTTGTTTTCCTTGGTTAGAAATTTCTGAAACTTCTACCCCATCTTGCTTATCTTTTAACAAAAGTAAACAAAACTGATTATGATTTTCCTGAATTAGCCATTTTGCTTGGTTAGCACTCACCATAGTAACTTGTGTCTTATGCTGGTGTGCCCGGATGTTGTAGCTGATCCCATCCTTGACCCATCTGTACCAGGTTCTCCCTTCTCATAAATATAGCATCCCTAACATACAAGTAAGGACTCCCAAATACCACATCAAAAGCATCAAGTGGAATAACGTCAGCTTCAAAAACATCTATATATTGGGAATTTATCCCAAACTTGACCTTACATCTTTTTGTTACCTAAATTTCAACACCCTTCTTTACCCAACCCAAAGGATAAGGGTGTGGATGCTCGTAAGTCTCAAGACCAAGCTTCTTTAAAATTACCCTCAAAAATCAAGTTAGATTGAGAACCGGATATCAATAGTCTAAAGCATTTACCTTAGTTCTCTTGATCTAGATTTTGATTTGGAATAGTCTACTCATCTCCTCTTCGTTGTCCCCGTTGGTGCCGTGCATCCAAGCCTTTCATCTACATCAGAGTCATCTTTGATTTCTACCTCCCCCTCTATCTTTACAGCTTGTCATGGACTTCTTTGAGTCCTTGGTTTGGTTCTTCGGATGTAACTCCGGATGTAACTTCCAACATGTAGCGTCAGTATGACCATTGATATCACAATTCTTGCAAAAATTCTTGGGATCTTTACAAGTATTTAAAGTAGTGGCAGCTTGTTTACCTTTCCCTTTCCACTTACTCTTGTTACTTGTTTGCCCATAATCCTTTTTCTGCTGATTTGTTGACTTGCTTTACCCTCGGCTCTGCTTCTCCTTGCTTCTTCTCATCATCTATGTAGTATGCTTGTACACATGCTTCATTGAGATCCTTGGGCTTTGTGGAGATAAATTTTCTTCGAAGGTGAGTGTGAAGTCCGCCTAAGTATTTGGTCAGAATATCCTCATCCTCCAAGTCCATATTTAGCAACATGGCTTGCCTCTGAAACTCCGTAGTATAGTCTTGCACACTTTGACCACTGCCTTGTCTAAAATATTACCATTTAATCATTTGGTCAATTTTATGGCCAATAGGATAAAAGTTAGCTCTAAGTAATTCCTTAAATTCTTGCCAAGACTTCACAGTAGGACGTTTCTTCCTTTCACAAGTAGTTAGATGGGTTTCCCACCAAACTAGAGCATGTCCCTCCATTTTGAGACGTGCAAAGGTGATCCTTTGTGCCTCAGTGACATTATGGACGCTAAAGTAGACTTCTAACTGTTTCAACCATTTATCTAGCAACTCTGCATCTACTTGTCCTTCAAAGCTTTTGATTTTGACTTTAGTCTCAACTTTAAAAGGAGTATGTTCAGATTTTACCTTCTCTCTTGTGTTAGAAGTCTCTTCTCCATGCTCTTCTCCATAATCTTCCTCATGGTGACTCTTGCCTATACCAAACTTTTCGGCTAAGCCTCGAACCACCGAGTCCATGGAGTCTTGTTTGACAGAAGCCGTCTTCTACAAATCTGCAAGTTCTTCTTGCCTTCTAAACATCCTATCCATCATGGTCTCCAGCATCTCGATCCTCTGGACCAAGTTCTCTTCCTCCATTTCTCCCCAGATTCTCTGTTTCCACTTCTTTGTAGAAATCTCTGGATCGCAAGGTAAAGGTTCTTCACCTTTAGATCTTGTCACTATCATACAAATTCAAGAATGAATACCACAGTCCTGGATACTTGTTAGCTCTGATACCAAAATGATCATAAACTTTCAACTTTGGAATAATTCACAAATCACAATTATTCGTTGTTGTTTACTTTCTATTAGAAATAACAGAGAAAGCTAGTGAATGAATTATAATTGTGATTTAGAATCAATAATTGCATAAAAGGAAAGAACATAGAACTCAAACACCAAAAATTTTATCTGGAAAACCTCGATGGAGGAAAAACCAAATCGGGAAGGGAAATTACTCTTTCTTCCCACTTATATTGGCCAATTCAAATACAAGTACATAATTTACAATAAGTGTGAAAGGAAGTAGATAATATCTCCTTCGACTTCTTATTATACTTCCTTTCGAGCTTGCTCTTTCCTTGCTCTTCTTCTAAAAAAATACAATTCAAAGAATTTTGCTCACTTGCTTTCTCATGATCTTCTCACTTCACGAATTTATAGCATTTCTCATGTCCTCCTGTGCTGGAGATTGGGAAAGGTCATGAAGGTTAAGGAGATGAACACCCTTTCAAATTAAAGTCAGGCTGCGTTTAAATTTTCTTGCTAATGGGCAGACTGCTCGTGAAGACAAATGGTTATGTAGCTGTCACCCTTCTTGAGTGGCGGTTATGTGACCGCCGCCACTGCCGAGAGGCGGTAGTCCTATTACTTAAAATACAGAACCTCCGTTTAATATTTTCCTTCCTGTGCTTACTATTTATGATGAAGTAGAGTTTTCGGGATCTATATGGATCATGCAATGTGGAGCAGGGGGTCAAAAAAAGGTAGCAAAGCATTGATTGTGAAAAACCGTGCCATTCTAAAGAAACCAATGCGCGGTCGACTAGGGCACATGACCGATGTCGGTCAAGTTAAATCGGCGTTAGTCGGAGTCGGGGATGGGGTAAAAAGTAAAAATCTAGGTGAAATGTTATTCATTTGTGCATTTGACACGAGGAAAATGACTTATAAGGAGGGTGAAGTTTTTGACGTGGATAAGTGGACGTGGTGAGGTGGTGATAGTTGGTTGGTTGGTGGAGCAAGGCGAGACAAGTCCACGAGGGGGGAGGTGGAATGAGGTGATTTGTCGAGGCTTGGGAGGATGATTAGAGACATGGTAGCAATGGTTAGAGGTGTGAGAGATCCGGTAGTAGGGAGACGGGCATCCTTGCGGGGTAGTGCTGCGTGTAGAGGTAGGATTCAATCCATTTGTAGTTTTGAATTAAATTGTTTAGGTAAAAATGGAAAGAATGGGGGGTTTCAAAATTTTGAAAATGTGAGTAAAATGAATGGATTTGGGTATGGGGAGAGGCCATAGAGGTTAGCTAGGGAATAAAAATGATTTTGGGTGGGTTAGTTGGGTGTTTGGGTAGGTTTTAGGGAAGATTTTTGATTTTTGGAAAAATGGGGGCGTGGTGTTTTTGTGGAGTTGAAACGCAGAGACCGATGTTGGTCAAGTGGAGTGACATCGGTCGAATAAGCCGGCATTGGTCATGGTTAGGTGACCAATGTCGGTCATGTGTGACCGATAGCAGTCAAGAATGACCGAGATCGGTCAACATAAATGGGGCGAGGCTAGGGTGGGAGGGGAAAGATTGGGTGAAAATAGGAATGGGTAGAAAAAGGGGGTATAAGAGGGACCAGAGGAGAGGAAGGAGGAAAGGGGTTAGGTAGGTAAGTGATGTCCCAGGTAAAGTAATATGGGCTGGGATAAATGGGCGTAGGGTAGATGATAGGTCGAGAAGTAGTTATGGAATAGATAGGTGTGTGGAATTTTTGACATTTTTGACATGGATGATTTGTATGGAGTGCGAGCACGGCATTGGCGATGATGCGGGATAGATTCCCACCGCTGTTGGGGAGATATGACCTTGTGTCACCGTGGAGGAGTGGGGGCACATTCACGCGGTTGGCCTAGTTGGCATCAGGTGGTATAGGTGGATCCGATGGGATCATAGCCTCATGGTCGCGCTCATTGATAGATGGGATGCCGTGACCAACACTTTCCATTTACCCACCAACGAGATGACAATCATGCTGGAGGATGTCTACCGGATATTGTAGTTTCCGATTGTTGGTGAGCTGGTGTATATAGTATCAATAGATGTGGCCTTCGAGGAGATGATCACAGTGTTTGGGGAGATGGCGACGGAGTTGACTGAGCACAGCGTGAGCCTTGTATACAAGGTGATGTACACAACACACCTGGAGGAGACGCGGTTGGCAGTATTGATGATGGTGGCAGTAGGGTGCTATGCTCTACCTGATTTAGAGGGTGGCTAGTTTCCGAGGTTTGATGGGGGTTTTGGGAGATGGTGGAGGATCGGTTCCCAGTTTTCTTGGGCACCTGCCTATTTGGTGTAGTTGTACAAAGAGCTTTGGGGTTACCAGAGGATGCACTGCTATGGCCTATGTTGTACATTCATGTTGCATTGTTGGGCGTATGAGCACATTGTGATAGTGCAGCCATGAGGATTTCAGGTGGCGATTGGCATCAAGGTGGATAGAGAGCAAAGTTACGGTGAGGTGGGTGGTAATTGTGGATCACCAACAAGGAGAGGAGGTGACCTATGATGTTGTGCACTACGGAAGAGGTTGGAAAGGATTTATGCGATGGATATCATATGGTGACCACATGTGGGCTACCCGCATTTAGGGGAATGAGGTGGGAGCTGTGGGGGTTTCCCCTATTGTATTAGATATAAGGTAGATGTGCCAAAGCAAGCACGAGATGATTCTAATGGATAGAGTACGGTGAAAGTTTGGACTAGCTTAGGATATGCCCACGCTTTATTGTATGATATCATCAAGAGGATGTGGAGAGGCATTTTCCTCTACCTCACCCTACGAATCTAGCGGTCGGGCGAGAGATGCCGGTGGATGGCCAAATAGATGACACATGAGTGGCCCAGATGGGTACAGATGATGGTAGGATGCAAAGTTACATGTACAACTCCATGGTTGGGGCCACCAGATTTGGCTATGGTAGTGCAAATAGATGCACTACAGGGACATGTGACAACATTGAGAGTGTAGTTAGCCCGCTTTGCACGTGCACAGTGGTTACCTTGATGGGGCATGTGACTATTTTATAGGGACAACTGGCATAGGTATAGGCATAGGGGCCAGAAAGGATGGGGCATAGATTTCCACTCTGTAGGCACATGTCATGGGTTTGTAGAGCCATAGTGGCATCACAGACACATGTAGCCACCTTACGGTCGGTCAGTGAGTACATTACAGTGGGCGGTTAGCTCTTGCCCGGGGATAAGTGGTGGTACATGTACCCACATAGGGTTAGGGACAAGAGTTATAGGCACAGGGACCGAGGCTAGCCCCATGCAACAGTCTTAGTACACAAGTGGTAGTAGGCCCATGACGCCTCCACGAGACAATATCGATGGCACGTGGTTCAGGGATGCCTTGGTGAGGCATGGTACTATCAGGATCACCTTATGACTCAGAGATAGATGTCCCATATTATCTGCAAAGCACATAGCACAATAGGCCTTGAGTGAGAGAGAATGAGTCCCGCACTCATGTGTAGAGAGTATAGTGGGCCGATAGGAGCCCAGAGAGATAGGGTCGAGGTGAGGCCACTATCTTACGAAGACTAGCGCCGAGTGTAAGGGGCCATTAGAGGTTAGACCGAGGCCTATGGAGGGTGGCGAGATGTTAGCTAGATGCCACACGGGAGTAGAGGAGGAGGAGGAGATGGGTGAGACATGCATGGAGGGTATCTAATGGGAGGTGATTGATATCTATGCGTACTTCCCTTTTTGTTTATTTTTGATATATAATCGCTGCGTGCCGAAGATGGTGAGGTTGTATATGAGAGTTTTGAGAGATTTATATTATCTGTATCAGTGTATATTGGATGGATACATAGATTTTTATGATGAGATTGATGATTGTGTATGATGTACTTGTGTTGGTAGAATTTGATTGTTATTTGTAGATGGATGGAAACTAGGTGTATTAGGCATGGTGGAGACAGGTTGGTGTAGGCATGATTGAGTCAGGTCGTAGGCATGGTTGAGTTAGGTCATAGGCATGATGCAATCGAGGTCATATGCATCACGAGTCGAGTTTTGTTTTTGAATTAGTATTTGTTATCGGTGATGAGATGGTGAGGAACACCAAAGTGAAAATGATGTGATGGTTGATGAATTCACTTATTTTCTCGACTTTTGTAGAAATGAGGGGGATGTATTCTACCCATTTAGTGTAATATTCAATAGTGGTAATAATCCATTGATGGCGTTGTGAAGAATGGGGATTGATCTCTCCGATAAGATCCAAGCCCCATTGAGAGAAAGGCCATAGGTCTCGTGCACTCTGCAGGCATGACTAGGTGTGTGATGAAGATTAGCATGTTGCTGGAATTTCACACAACATTTGACATAGTCACAATAGTCACGATTTAGGTTGGAAAATAATAACCAAGGCAAAGAATGTGTTTAGCGATAGCTAAGCCACTAAAGTGGCCTCCAAAAATTTTGTCATGAACCTCCTTGATGTCGTAGGGAATTTTAGAAATTGTAAGGCATCGTAAGAGAATCTTGTGAAAGCTTTGCACTTATAAAGGAGACCACCCATGATGACATAGCAAGATCCACTTTTAAGAAAGTCATGTTGTCCATTACGAGTGAGATCGGGAGATAAAATGGAAAGGAAAAGATAGTTTGCTGGCCGATCATACCAAAGGTGACGTGGGTCGAGTGCAACGATTCCCGAATGGAGTGGGCCTCAAGAGGTAAATAAGAGGGTGATTGTAACCTTTGTATTGTGATAAATATTTTAGAGCTCGGCGGTGAAGCGGGTATTTGAGAAGCCAGTAGGCCATGGTATCCACAAATTTATTGGTATAACGTGGGGTGGTTTGAAGTTAAATAATAGATCAAAGGTAGTCAAAATTATGTCTACATGATGTTTATAATTTTGAAGTATTTCATTACAACACTGGTATATATCATTAACTTGATTTACAACCAGCTGAGAATCACCAAAGATATTGATTGACTTAACATCTAAGGCATAAAGCAGGCTTGAAGACCCATACTAGATCTTCGTATTTGACGATATTGTTTGTATAATCAAAATACAATTTGAAAGATAAAGGCATGGGTTCACCACCAAGAGGAATGAGGATAACACTAGCGCCACCCCCACGCTGACATTTGGAACCATCAAAGAATAGGGTCATTTGGTAAGTGGTATCATCCAAGGAGAGGGTAGTAATGGATTCGTCTAGGAAATCGAAGTTAGAGGGTTGATTTTTGGAAAGAGGTGCGTCTGCTAGTTGGTCAGCGATGGTTTGGCCTTTGATATAATTTTGATGGATGAATTCAAGGTCAAGGTCGGAAAGAAGCATGAGCCAACGTCAACACGTTGATGTTGGTAGGGTTTGGCGTACATGTAATGTAAGGGGTCAATATTGGTGACAACAAAGGTTTTGTGGTTGAGTAGGTAATGACAAAGCTTGGTGGCAAAAAAAACTAAGGCTAAGTAGAGTTTTTCGGTGTGGGTGTATCTAGTTTCATAGTCTAAAAGGGTACAACTTATGTAATAAACTACTTGCTCCTGTGCTTCTCATCATGGTGAGCGAGCATAACACCTAAGGAATGGTCAGTGGTGGAAATGTATAGGTAAAAGGGTTGGTCATCCTTAGGAGGAATGAGCACTGGTGGTTGAAGAAGGTATTATTTTAAGGCGTTAAAGGATTTATGGCATTCATCATCCCATTTGAATGAGCGTCCTTCTTGAGGAGATGATGAAATGGTTGACATCGGTCAAAAATCATCGAGATAAAATGATGAATAAATTTTAACTTACCTTGCAAGCTTCGAAGTTAACGAGATTAGTAGGTGGAGGCATTTTGAGAATAGCCTTCACTTTAGCAGGATCGACCTCTATGCCACGCAAAAGCGATGAAACCAAGGAGCTTTCCTGAAAGTACCACAAAGACGCACTTCTTAGGTTGAAGATGAACACAATACTAGATAAGGTGGTCAAAGATGACCTTAAGGACTGTCAAGTGTTCAACTTGATGTTTGGATTTGGCAAGAAGGTCATCTACGTAATCTTCCAATATGTGATGCATGATGTCATGGAATATATAAGTCATGGCTTGTCGATATGTAGCACTAGTGTTTTTAAGGCCAAAAGGCATGACTTGAAAGAAGAAGGTCCCCAAGGAGTGATGAAGGAAGTTTTGTGTTGATCTTATGGATCGAGTAATATTTGATTATAACCTTGTTGGTCGTCGAGATAGGACTTTTTAGAAGAGCAACGGTTAGGGGACAAGAAGTCCCTCCTCTTTAATGGGAGAGGTTCCCTTATTCTGAAACGAACTTATTTACAAATGTATAGAACATTGTTTTATGGTTAAACTTGGATATTACGAAAGTGCTTTCCACAAGGATCATCAGTTACACAAGGACTGAGGAAAGGGAATAAGAAGATGAGCAGAATAGCAACCTTGAGAATTATAGGCAATGAATAATTCTTCGTGTATCTGCGAAGCTTCAAAGGATTTAAGACGAGATCATTTGCGTTGGCTGAATGAGATTAAATTCAAAGACACAAAGTTCCCTAAATAACCTTCTTCAGATTTATTAATCAAGGACACAAAGTTCCTTCTTGGTTATACAAGATCAATGTATTGGCAAAACTGAACAGTATGCAATCAGAGAGACTAACGAGTTAAGAACAAAATGATCTTCACAATATTAAAGGAAAACACAGAGATAACGAGAATCAGATAGACAAAGAATGAAAAGCCCTTTTGTATTGATTTCTTTAAGATCTATTTACACTTTCAGCAAATATTCCAAGTTCTTCCTCTCTCTCAAAATGGTGTGGAAAGGCCATTATATAGCTTACAAGTCAGTTACTCTTCGTAACCATTTCTTTTAACTAAAGAATAGTTAAGGACCGCCGGTTACAATACTTTAACTGATTACAAAGAATACGAAAAGAAAGGGAAGAAGAGGAAAGAAAAGAGAAGGAGACAGGTGGCCGGTTATTGGGAGGGACCCACTGTCTTCAGAATCCGCTGCCTGAATTTCTTCAATGACTCAGCTATATCTCTGCCACGAGGGACTGACGTGTTGGCTGCAGACTGAGTCCAAAATCCCAGACATTTCTCCATCTCTTTATCAAACTCGACGTGAGTATGATAATCTTTGTTTGCTTCTTCAATGGCAGACTGAAGAGAACAAATTTCCTTCATCTTTTCCTTAGAGATGGAGCTTTCCTTGAATAGATGATCTTTGACAAAAGCTCTGAACTGAGCTTTGATTTCTTGCAAGGACAAGGAAGCACCAGAGTTTTCATCTTGAAGATGACAATGCATATCTTTGAAAGCAGCAGCTGCCAGTGTCTTGAAAGCTTCTCCTTTCTGCCAACTGTTCTTCATTTCTCCCACAGCTTCCTCCAGGACTTTGATTTTCCACTCTACGCTGTAGACCCAGGATTTTGATAGATTATCTTTGGCATCATCGAAAATCTTATTCGCCAGTAAGACGTTCTCGTCTGTCTGTCCCATGAGGCGAAGGTCTACAATGCAACTGCTCCAGAGTTTAAGTTCTTTATCCATAACCCCAATAGTAGAGGATAGCTTCTGTTGCAAATTGTCTACCTTTCCATGTAGTTTAAAAGCTTCATCGATGAAGTTTAGCCCAGCAACAAGCATGTCATCCACCATGGCTTCAATAGCTCTGCCATAGGCAATACTTGTGCATATCTTTAATACTTTGCACTTCATCTTGGCTTAGAATTACAGGGAGGCGGTAGAGCGGTCAAGGGGTAGGGTCCAAAACTTTGTCCTTAGACAAGAGTGACTTGATAAAACTTGCGATAACTTGGGCTTGTTCTTCCAAATGTTCAATAGTCCACTGCCCTTTCTCTACCCTTCCAATGACTCTTGTGATTGTTTCTGGAGGTTGTGAATTTCACCTTCGAGTAGACTCTCCCACGGGATCCTTGAAAGCTCCAAGTCGATGTTAGCAAGTCCGATTCTGATTTGTCTCTTTTGAGGCTTAGCAATCTCCAAGAATTGCTGACCTTGAGCATCGGACACACCCGTGCAGGGTGGTTCTCGCTTTCTTGGCACGAGAAGGAGTGGTGCCCAACAAGGTCACTACAAAGACATCAAAATTTGGTCCCAAGCTTTGAGAGGAGGATTTCCTCTTCCTTTTGTCAACCGGAGGTTGCACCCAAGCAAAAGAGGAAGAAGAATCTGCGGGAGAAGCAAGGGGACCCAGAGTCGAGGAGCTCATGACACTCGGTGGTCTGCATTTGTTGACTCAAGCCGAGATGTAAGTAAACCTTTGGAGGCAATGGTAGTAGAAGAATCAATGGCACCGGAAGTTCGGTCTTGCCGGACCTCTTTTTGTTTATCTACTGGATCTTCAGGAACATTTGCAGGAGTTGGCATCTCGCTTTCTTCACTTTCACTGAGAACAATGATGTTCTCTGGCCCTATAGGCAACTCTGCCTGTTTTCTTGGAGGATCATTCTCTGCAGGTTCCTTCTTTACCTCTTTGAGTTTCTTCCTGTATACCTGGGTAGATGGAGAAGGAGTAGATTCTGAGGTCCCCAGGTGTTGTTGAGGCAGGAGGGGTTTTCACTGGTGTTCCAGACTCTGGAACTGATGTCTCTCTTATGGGTGTCGAATCATCCTTGGAGCTAGATTCTCCTGAGTGCCTCTTGAATTCTCGGATCTTCTTACTGAACCAGACCCTAGTCCTGATTAAGACTGGAGCAAGAATCTCAGCCAGATCATCTCTCTCTTTCTTGTTCCAATCCAGGTCCTCCAGGGGTGTGCTTAATCACATTTTCATACTCATAAGAGTATAGATCAGAATTGTCATCCTGGAGACCTTCAGGAACTTGGTACAGACTGAGTTCTTGGATCAATTGCAGGGAGAACCTACCACAATGCCTTCTTCTGGCTTCAAAATCATCTGCACAGTCAGCCCAGTAGTCTTCTGTATCTGCCCTATGATGATAGACTATCTTGATGTTCTGTTCAATGAACTTCTTCAAGTCAAAACAGGTTCTTGGCTTGAAGAAATGAACGATGATAGGGACCAGGGGCTCTTTCTATGTTACGAGCATCCAGAGTGTTTTGCATGTGTAATTTCCCGAGAGAGATGGGAAAGTGCCGCCAAAAATCTTCTTGTCTCTGCAAGTTACAGCAACTTGTCTAGTTGCCTGCATATTTCAATCAAAGCCATTTTGTCATTGCAGAACATGGGAAGCCGCAGAGGAGTGCTTTCATAGCCAGCAAGCCTGATATAGGAAAATTTCCTGAATTGAATGAAATAGGCTCCATACTGCGATATCAGGTTCATGGCTTCATCTGAAAACCTTCTAGCAGTATCACCTTCGAGCAATCTGACCACGTACATGGTGAAAGCATCATTGACCCTTCTGAAATTGCGGTTGCTGGTCTCCAAGGTGAACTGCGGGCAATAGGCATACACTGGATCATCTTTGTGTGCATCTATATAGGAGAAACCAAACCACTGCCTGGATGCTGCTAGGGTATACATCAGATATGAAGTCATATAGAACTTCTTTGTTTGCTGGACGTTGGATAGCTACTCAGCCAAATTCATACTGATGATCTCTGCCCAGTTGATATTTTGTGTTCCCTGGCACACCATGCTGATGAGCGGGCACATCCAGAAATGAAACTCATTGGTGGAGGGCAAACCCATAACCCGAGCCAGCAGGATTATGAAGTCTGACAGTTCTTCGTTGAAATCTGCTCGGAAGAGGGTTTTGGTTAGGCGAGAAGCACCTTTCTTAGGGTTCTTCAACCAAGACTTCGCCACTCGCGCCTTGTATTTGTCACTGTCTTGGTCGAACATAGCCTGTGCTTGATCTCGGGAGACGACTATAGCATTGTCCATCTCCGGAATCCTCAGAGCAACGCTGATGGTGGCAGCGTCAAGCTTGCAATGAGTTCCCCATGTACATTTGTCAATTCGCTCGAATCGGGGTCGAAGTGAGCTCCACATGAAAGTACTGTATCAGCACACTGTACTGAGATTGGGAATCCTCCGGCAAAAGCTAAACCACTATCATTAATCATCTGTGCCATTGGTGTAGGGTTTGCATCTGTCATTCTTGCCCAAAAATCACCGAAGTCGAGATGACGAGCTTCGCTGTCCCCTATATTGCTAACAGATTCAAGCGGAGAAATTTGCTCCTGTCCCTGGAACTTGATCTTCATATTGATAGTCTCGGAGCTGCAACCTAGACTTCTGGAAGGAATTTGCAAATGGAGGGGGAATTGCGCAGGTTTTCAAATTGCAAGGGTTTGAGCGAAAGATAGCATGGAAGCAATGCGAAAAATGCGAAGGGGGATGCTCGTTATATAGCCGTTTGGAGAGAGAAATGACTTTAATGCGCATTGAATACCCAACCACCAATTTGAAAAAGCATCATACTCGGAGTGAGCGGGAAAAACTAAGTGTGAATGATACTAGGTACGCTTGGGACAGGTGAGACGCGAATGCGCGAAACACGCGGCTCGGCCGGTTCGGGCGAAACAGGGAGAGGACGCACAAATGCATTTGGGACAAATGGGACGAAAATGTGCGAAGTACGCGATTCGGGTGTTTCGGCCGAAATTGGAACAAAGGGCCCGTTTGGACTTGGGACATTCGGGACAAAAAGTTCCGAAGTACGCGACTTGACCGGCTCGGCCGAAATTGGGAAAGCTCGCACTTTTTCAAATGGGGCAGTTGGGACAAAATTGCGCGAAGGACGCGGTTCGGGCAAATCGGCCGAAAATGGAAAGCTCGCACTTTTTAACTTTGGGACATTTGGGATGAAAAGTGCAGCAAGTACGCGGAAGGATGATTCGGCCAAATTGGAACAACACGCAAAATAAGTTTTGGGACACTTGGGACAAAATTTTCCGAAGCCCCGAAAATGGGACAAATTGGGATTTCGGCGATCGGGGAACAGAGTGCATTTTCGTACTTGGGACGGATGGGACAAAAGTTGACAGTCCGAAAATCACACAAAATGACCCAAAACACAGATTTTTTTGATTTCACGACTTAGGCACCTCAGAGAAAAACACTTAAGACTCAAAATTTTGAAATTTTACTCTTATCAGAGCGGGAATTTTGAGTGGACAACAAACCCGAGAAACCATCCATGAGTGATAGCATTTCATGGTCGGCGGTAAGATTAACTTGTTAGCCAATGCCTTGTAGGGGAAAATCATCTTTGGGACAAGCTAGGTTGAGGTCACAGAAGTCAGTGCAAATGCGAGTACCCATGTTGCTTTTATGACAGAATGATGTTAGAAATCCATTAGGGATAGTCGATGGGTAGGATGAAGGAAACGAGAGAAGGCATTGAATTTATTCTTTGACCGTATGAAGTGCAATGCGAGGATGCATTTTTCGTAACTTTTGTTTTATGGGTTTGGCATTAGGAATGGTTACGATATTGTGGACTATGATTTTTGGGTCAATACCGGGCATATCAACATAGGACCAAGAAAAATCATTGCTATGGTCCCAGGAGGAAAGAGGTAAAGCTTCCTATTTAGCAACATCTAAAGACTGACCTATCTTTAGAATGTGCGGGTCGTCCTGAGTATTAATGTTGATTTCGATAGTCGATTCATTCAACATGGTTTGCATCTCAGAGGGTAACGATCGGTGAATATAAGAATCTTCCACACCCATATAGGTGAGGATAGACTCATCGTCCTGACATTGAACAATATTAATAAAAGGTGTATCATCATCGATCATGTTAGGATACAAGAAGGGAAGAGAAGAAGGAACCTCGCCATCACATTGATAGGTTAGAGGTCCCAGGGAAATTGTGTTAAAAAAATTTAGGAGGGATAGATTCGGGATCTATGGACTCTGTGGGTGAAGATGGTGATGTTGGTGAATGGGGTGGATAAGGTTTGTCTTCCTCAATGAGGTTAATGTGGGCCTTCTTGGAAGGTGATGCGAAAAGCCAATGCCACTATGATCATTGTGCTTATGAGTGGTACATGAAATGATAGTATGACGGCCTTGTTCATAAAAATGAAGCCATTGCCTTTCCATGTGCAACGGTGAAGGAAAGTGTGGGAGAAACGGTGGTTAGTAAGGTATTGTAGGTCGGATGAAAGCCATCATGTTTGGGATGGAGGTTTGTGTGAATAAGTGGAAATATCAAGTCCCCCATATGTTAGATTAGTGTGAAGGTGGGAGGACCATAAGAAAACCTCACCTACATGGAATTCATAACTAGGGTGCCGCGTAGGTTCCCATACTTTGGCGGAGTGAGGAATGTGTCGATATTGTATAAGCGGTACTCCCAAAGTGAGGCATTGAAAGACACCTTCTAAGGGATCGATGAGTCGATATATGGGTGGTGGGGATAAACGAATCGCTAGATGATTGGGAAGAAGATGAGTCACCAGAGGTTTGTGATAATGGTAAGAATAACAGGGTTAGATGTGGGAGAGGTGGCGGCATCATTGGTTGATGGGTTCGTGGGTGAAGGAGAAGTGGGGGTAGTGGCAGATGCCTTGACCGGTAGTACAAGTACATCATTGGGCTGGTATAACATGTTACAAGTTTTGAATGGTGATGGGTCGGTGGGGATGGTATAGTTATGTCCTTCATGCTTGAATTTTACACAATGGTGTAAAGTTGAAGGGACACAACCCATGACGTGAATCCAGGGTCTTCCGAGTAATAGGTTATACTGGAACTCCCTCTAAGATGTAGAATAGTTCTGGGATAGTGCGAGGGCCTACGTGAACGTGAAGGATAATGGCACCAACAAAGGAGTTGATGGCATTATTAAAGGAGTGCAACATAACTGGGTTATTATGCATACAATTAGAAGGGATACACATTTGATTGTATGCGTGGGAGGAGATGATGTTAATGCTAGCACCACCATCAATCATGACGCGTCATACACATATGTTATCGATATAGACGGAAATGAATAGGGTGGGATCAGGGTCATCTGACTAGAGAGGTACAATCTCCTCATCAGAGAAGCTGAGGGTGGCGACTTGAGGAGTGGTCATGGGGTAGAAGAAGGAGCTGATTTGGTTAGCGAGGCCATGTGGTGAGGGGTGATAATCGAGGCCACTGGTGTGGGGTCATTGGGTAGAACTTCAATGGATTGTAAAACCTTGATAAGGGCTTGTTTGTGGGATTCAAAAGTTTGGATGAGATCATACAAAGACATATTTAGAGGAGACTGATGTAATTGTTTTATCATTGTGTGATGGGTAACCCCGTTCAAGAGATAGGGTATGTAGGTCTCCATGGATGGTGATTTTGGGTGTGGGTGCAGATGGTATATTGGGTATAGGGTTGGTTGATGGGCTAGTTGGTTTTTCTTTGCATTTTCTTTACGAGAACAGTGGCAATGTGAACCATGTTAATCTGAGGGGAGGGGGCAAATGGAGAAGGTGTAGGATGAGTGGTGTAACGACATGATGGGAAAAAACCTACTGGGGGAGAAAATCCTTGTGAAGTGAGTTGGGTGCAACAACATTTGGGTGGTGATTTGGCTAATTCCCTAATGCGGACCATGTTGATCTCAAATTTTGGAGGTGGATAAAATGGTTATGGGGGTGGAGATAATGGTTGCTGAATCGGTAAAGGATGATGATGTGTGGTGACAGGTGAAGGTGGAACATGGTCCTCATCAAGAAGGTCGTCATTGTCAAAATTTTGTTCAGGAGGACAAAGTTGGAGAAGAACGGTCTTTAGAGCCTTAAAATTTTCTATATCATGTTCGATACATGATGATAAGTAGAAATCTGGTTTCATCAAACCCTTTTGGTTTGGGTTTGAGAGGATCAGAAGGTCAAAGCAACGGTAATGTGATGACGAAGTCTCTAAGAGATTAGTTAAAAGGTTGGCATAGGACTCGATAATGATCACAATGGGAAGTGAGTGTGGGTTTGGATATGGGTGTGGATTATTGTGAGGGAGAGGCTTTATCGGAGGGGGAATGGGTTATTCTACTGATTTGATGAGTGGTATGGTTTTATGTTTCTTGGTATCTGCTTGGGTAAAGGTGGGGTAGAAGAGCTAGAAATGGAAGGTTTGGTTGGTTTGACTACCTTATTGGAGGGTAGCGATTCTTATCTTTGGGTTGCACCTTCTTGGGTAAAGGTGACACAAGAGTACAAGATGTAGAAGGGAAAGAAGATGGTGGAAGAGGATGGGTTACCCATGGGGACAATCGAGTTGCGGTGGAAGTGGTTGGTAGAGGTTGGGTAGAAGGCATGAGTTGAAGTCGTATAGGCAAGGTTAAGGTTATAGTAATTGGTGGAGGTATAGGTGGTAAGAAGTGCATGGGTGAGGATGAGGGTGTTTAATTTTTGGGTGAATGAGGTGTAACAAAGGCTCATGGTGCAATAGTAGGTTGTTTAGTTTTTTTACCGGCCTTGGGTAGGGGTTGTTTGATCAAGGTTAATGGATGAGACCCTAGGATGGAAAAAAGGGGGGAAGGTGAAAAAGGTGTGGTAGGTGAGACCAATATATGTGGCCTAGAAGGTTGGGTTTTATTTTTAGGTGGAGGAATAATTTTGGTGTGGGTTTGAGATGGTGATGCTAAGTCCAATTTGACAGTGGTGAGTAATGCTTGATGTCGGCATGACATCCAAGGTAGTGATGGATCTAGATACGGATGAGGAGGTAGGTGCGGGTAGGTTTTGAGGTTTAGAAATAGTTCTAGTTGTGGGTAGAGGTTTGAATGTAGGTAGGGATGATGAAGAAGAATTCGTTTAATAGGCACATGATCAATCTTGATTTGGTTGTTGAAAATATCTTTGGGTAGATCATGGAAATATCTTCAGAAACATTTACATTTGAGTCAAAAAGGGCAGCCAAGATATCCCTAGAGGATGGAATGATCAACATAATCTAGGCGATAGTCCAAATCGTGAAAATGGGAATGTTGAAGAAGAAGATGGAGTTGGTTTGGAGAAATCCTGTGAAAATATTTCTATAAGATAGGGAATTGGCTAACCTCGGACTCGTTGGTATAAGAGCTAAGAGAATGTCTATGGGGTTCGAGATGCCGAGGGGGAAGTGCCCCAACCGGTATTTGCATGTCCTGATGAGTCTCCCATGGGTAGGAGAGATAATAGGTGGGGTGATGTATACTTCATCCTTGGTGGAGGAAAGGCAATGCTGATTCTCATGTGGATGGGAGAATAACATTTAATTGTTCGGTAGGTTGTGAGGTGGATGGTGAAATGCCATCGGTAGAAGGTGTCAGTTCCTTTGTGAGAGCATGAGGAGATGAGGGGACTTCTCTATGGGTGAAAGAGTAGAAGAGGTATTCTCCTCTATGGTAGAGGTGCTCATGCTAGAATTTCCTCAATAGATGAAGTAGGTAGGTTTTTATAAACAACCAATATGATATCAAAACCTTGTGGACTTCACACGGACATTGTTGTCACTAGATGAAGGTTCACTATTTTGATTAGACGATGGTTTATGATTAGGGAAAGAATTTTTAAAGATGTGTAAATTTTGATTTTTTGAGCGTTCGGGTTGTCCACGACCGTGTCTCCATTATCTATCATCTCTTGGAAAATAGTCTTAAAAGTTATGCGCAGCTTACCATTATATGGCCTTTAACGTGATGATAATTACAAAGAGTCATGTAATTTATACCATGTAGGCATAGGATGAGCAGATAAAAACCTATATGAGGTTTTATGGGAAGAAGTGTAATTGCTCCAACTTTAAGAATATTTTCCAATACTAAAGAATAGGGCTCTCTATCGAGGTGTACTTCCACTACTCCCAATTTGAGTTGAAATACTTGGACGGAGAGAGATTGGAAGAAGGTTGGGCTTGATTAGAAGGATGAGGTGGCCCTACCTTGAGGACTACCGCATTGGCAAATCCTTTGGGATTTGAATAGTTACTTTGGGGTTTTGAAGATGAAGAAGAGTTGTTTGATTTGAATGGGGTGTTCTTGTTTTGTAATTGGATTTTCTTTTCTTCAATGGCACGAATTTCTAGTTTTCGTGCCATGGTGAATGCTTCATCAAAGGTTTGGAACATTTGGAATTTCGAGTTGGTGAAATGTGTCTAGCACAAGCTTTAGTGAACAACTCAATAAGTTCGGTTTGAGGTAGTGGAACATAAATTAGTTAATAATACTCTACTAGCGGAAATGAAATCTACAATAAATTCATCTTCATACTTTAAGGGTTAAATAGAGATCTCCCATGGTGAATTTATTGGTAATATTGATTGAAAAATGGTCTAAGAAAGCTTGGGCTACTTGATTAAAGGAATAAATGGAATATCAAGGTAGTCCACTATACCAATCCAATGTTGGTCCTATCAAGGACATTGGGAAAGTTCGTAGGAGAAAAGTGTCATCATGGGCGATTAGGTAGCACCCATGTTTGAACGACCGCAAGTGTTGTTGTAGGTATTCTTTACTATTGAAGCGATTGAATTTAGGCATTTCCCAATGCACAAGGTAGGGGTGAATGGGAATAGATGGATGGATAGGCTCGTTACATATTTCATCATAAGTTAAAGAATTACGGGAGCCAAAAATAGATGCTTCTAAGGTCTGCATCTTTTCCATCATCATTTTAATGAGGTTGTTAGTAGGTTGTGATGAATGGGTACCCCCTGCAGAAAAAGGGGTTGATGCTAAATGTATGAGGTGGGTGGTATGTTAGTGTATGGTGGTGTTGAGTATGAGAACTACACGGAGGAATAGATGTAGGTGGCACATAGCCAGAATAAGTGATAGATGAGGTCGGGGGTTGTTGGTAGTATGTGTAAGTGGGTGGGGTAGTCGTAATAACTCTAGTGGTGATTGGGGGTAAGGACTGCGGGATAGAAAGGATGAGGTTTTGGAAAGGGGTGTAAGCTACTAACACCGAGAGGTGGTTGTGATGTAATGGGTATATGTGAAGTGGTGGGTGCAGATGGGGCTATACTTAAAGTGTCATTGGAGGGAAAATTGATGTCGTGGGTGTGATAGATGATGTAGATGTTGTAGTTATAGCGGTTGTGGGATCTAGCTGAGACACCACAGTGGTAGAGTGGACGATGGTAGTGCTTTGAGTTGGTGCTAGCTGATGCAGTAGTGGGAACGAGTAGGAGGGATAGATACGACATGCCGTATATTAATTTTCATGAGGAATCCTGGTGGAAGAATGAATAAGGTCGTCGAGGAGCAACGAGATTGTAGTCGAGGAGTCTCGTGAACTCCTCGTCATTAGTAGCGATGGGGATGAGCTGAGTCAGATCCATAGGTGATAGAATGGATGGCGGTGATGGACTAGGTGGGAGTGGCTGACGACTGGTGTGAAATATGAGGGTGTTAGTTTGGCTGCGAGTCAACACCATGTGAATTAGCGTATATCAGTGAACTGTACTTTGTAAATGACACAGGGAACAACAAAGATGGGACAAAATAGATTATGAGAGGGAAAGTTGGTAAATGTTTTGATTAAAATCAAAATAGAGTGACCGATGCTAGTTGAACTAACTGATGGTGGTTAAGGGATGACCGATGGTGGTCAAGGGTGATCGATGACGGTTACATGAACCAATATCGGTTACTGTGAGAAAACAACAGTTTCAGAAAATGAGGCAGAAATTGATGATTGTCAAACAAGAAAGTTTTATTTGATGATGTTATAAGAGTACATAGAGTACAATGATACACAAAGACTCTAAATAGAAGAGAAGATGAGATAAGTGTCCTCTGGGTAAATTAACCAAAAGAACAAGGAACTGACACCGGTTAGTTAGACCGATGGCAGTAAGATGTAAACCAACGATGGTCGTTGGACCGATGCCCGATACTGTGAAATCTAAAGAATGAAGAAAAATGGATTTTTGTGAATTTAGGTTGGATGAATGATCAACCCAAAAGTCTAGGGATGATAAGATGAGGTCCTGACACACTTTGAGAAATTTAGAATACTCCAACTGTGATGGCAAAGTGTGAAAGGAAAAAATAAAAAATGAATAATCGTATCCTCACACATCAAAACACAAGTCAAACACAAATCTAAGAAAAATACGTAATCCAACAAGTGAATTTAGTGTGTTTAGCTTAGACTATTTAAAATACTGACTCATGAATTTAGAGTAGAGTTTTTGGTTAGGAAGGCTTCCTACGAAGAAGGAAATTCTAAAGGTGAGGTTTCAGTCATCCTCCGATGGGGTATTGGACATAGATAACCATATGGGTACCCACCGCCAATCCTTGAATCATATGATTATTGACAACTTATTCCGTAGATGGGATGTTGTTTAAGAAGATGTGTAAATTTCAAATTTTGTGTAGTTTGGCAAAGAGAGAGAGAATCAAGTGCTTTCTATAGTTCAATTGTGTTAACGATCAGCTCAAGGCATGACTTCTAGCATATAGGTTGCCCTCATTTTTAATGTGAGCTATAATGCAACAAATCAGAATGTTATGCAAGTGTTTTAAACCCAAATCGAGATATGATATTCGATGTAGCAAGTAATGAATAAGAAGAGGAATGCTCTTTCACTAATGCAATACTAATGAAAGAAAAGAAGTATTCTTTTTATAACACCAAAAACATGATTGCTTTTAGACAATAGAAAGGGAGGAAGATTCCAGAGAAAGAAAATTAATGTGGAAGATTTTTAGAAGGGAAAAAACACACAACTTTCACCTAAGAATGAATAAAATGCAAAAGAACCCCTGATGGGTCCCACCGGGGCATGCCAAAATGTTTCACCATTTTCTTTAAGGATTTAGACAAAATAGATAAGGGTATGGGCCAAGGAGGAATACCTGTTGTGAAGTTTAGTGTAAAGGTCATTGTCGCACTCGACTTCTTAATCCAATGCTAACTGTGAGAGATTCCTTTTGGCTAGGAGGATCTACCTAAAATACAAAACAAGACCACAAAAGAGAGTTAAATAGTATATGACAATGGATTGCCTAGCATATGCTAGATTCGAGAAGTGTGATACTTCCTAGAAGGCCATCAATCCACTATTTATAAATCAACATAAAATAACTTAAACATGTAAATAAAAGAATCTAGTGCTAGTGTTCTGATTTGGGTGCCTCAGATTACTATCAGCGTTGATCCAATTAAATACTAAAATGCTATGCAGATAAAGGTTTTGAGTTGGGTTGTGGGTAGCGTAGGTGGTCTACAGGTCACAGATAAAGTCTTGGTAAGGTTGGGTGAGATTTTGAGTTGTTTTGGGTGAGGTAATTAGGTTGTTGGTCTGGAATAGTATTATCAGACACAAAGACCAACTTCAGCTTAGGGTGACTGATGTCGATTTAGGTATGACCGATACCAAACCTTCTTGTGGAAAGTGGTAGGAGTTAGGTGGAGGGTGTTTGGACTCTCTTTTGTCTTAGAACAGAGAGTTGGAAAGGTCTCTGTGGGGGAGGGTGAGGTGACAGGTCCAAAATAGGTGTGGTAAGGTTTTGAGTGAGGTTTAGGATAGGCTAAGGGTTGAGTTGTTAGGTTGGGTTGACAATCACAATGACCAATATCAATTAAGGATACCGATGTCGGTATATGAAAAACCGACCAGTGCTTAGGGTTAACCAATGTCGTGGTACTGTAGGGAACTAGAAGGTGTTGTAGAATGAGTTTCGGATCCTCTCTATGATTGCACAAAGAGTTTAGATGGTGTCCAGTAAGGTGTACATGCATGAGGGAGGTGGTTTTGGGATAGGGTTTTTGTGAAGTTTAAGTGGGATGTGAGGGAGTGATCGAAAGAGAGAAAGATAAGGGATAGATCTAAGTAAGAACAATGAATAGATGAAGGCAAATAGAGAATATAATTGCAAGTGACAGAGGAAAAACTTACTTGGAGTTTAGAATGATTCTAAATGCATGTAGTGGTGGAGTAGTGAATTGAAGATGTTGGTGATGGCTGATCTATAAAATTTTGTTTAGTGATACGAAGTGCTTCCTGGGATGCTACCATGAATCAAAGGTCTTTTGATCGGTCTTTGTGTTGGCTATGACAGTATGGACGTGCAAAAGGATTTGGTTCTTGCTTGCATGCAGATCTCCTTCATTCCAAAAACTCGAGAATGTGCCAACCTCTCAAACAAGGTTACCAAAATGAATATAAGGTAACTAATGACGATTTAGGGTGACCGGTGTCGGTTTAGGGTTGACCGACGTCTGTTAAGGTGGGAAATCCTAGGTTTACTAAAAATGCCAGATCTTGGCAATATTTTTGGGCCAACTCAGTCTATCTCACAGATCAAAACAAAATGTTACATTTTAATGAGTGGGAATGTGGTTATAGGAGAATAGGCATATGATTTTAGGGCTGCACTAAGTCTTAGTTCATTAAGGTAGGTATGACTAAACCTTAGTTAGTTATGGTGAGTGAATGTTGAGTTCTAGTAAAGGGAAATATGCTAAAAATACGTTTGTGGTGAGGTGTCTAGGTGAGGTGGAAACTAGTTTAATTAGGGTAATTAAATAATGAATATTGTGAGCATGGGTATTACTTTAATTATAAATAATTAAATTAATACTAATGTGGAGTAAAAGGGTCATGGTTAGGTGAGAATGTTTAAGTTGGATATTCAAAAAGGGACCAAGGGCGGTGTGACCGAATTTTGGTGTCTACAATTCTTTATAAAAGGATTGACATGTAAATAATTGTTATCAATGGAAACATAATAGGCCTTACTTTCAAGAGTGAGAGATTGGATCTCGAGATTGTAATTGACCAACTATATGCATGAGCGATAAGATATCCTGTGATGAAATAGTAGGAGATGTAGATGGTGTATTAAGCGGTTGTATCTTTACATTATGTGTGATCATAGGATATTAGAAGAAGTGGAGGATACCGATGCTTATAGGAACCATAGATGTAGGAAAAAAATAAGTAATGGGTGTCGAAGAGTATGGAATATTGATAACATCATGAGGAATATGATTGTAAGAATTGTTCAAAAATGAAGTAATGGAAGGAGATGATTCAACATGCATGTTACTAGACACAATATCAGAAGAAGATGAAAGTAGAGCGGGGGATTCACATTCAACAATATGAAAATATGTGGAATTGTTACTATCATGTGCCTCATCAATATCGACAAAGATTCGAGAGGAAAGGATTTCATCAAGTGTATCATCAATGTATAATGAAGAAGAGATAGTATGAGATGTAACCTTAGAATCACTAGAAATATTTTCAGAAATGCAAGGAGTATGAGATGTAGCTATAAAATTATCCTGACTAGTATTAGAAGAAAGATCATGCACATGTGTTTTATTTATACTCTGCTTATCAATGTTAAGCGGATAATCAATGATAACCTCATATAGAGTTGTAGTGAAAGATGAAAGTAGAGGAGGCCTATTGCTTGATAGCATAGCTAAGATGAAAACTCAAAAAAACTTGTTGGATCTGAAACAATAATAATGGTAGAACGATCAAAGCTAGCAATAATATTATATTCATTTTCGAAAATATGTCTTTGATTCACATACAAGAGAGTAAGATTGTGATAAAGAGCACAAATCTCAACAACATGGCTACTTCATCATAGATAGGGTTCATACTCTCATGAGGAATATCTTGGGTAGGAGGAGAAGAGATGCTCTTAGCCATTAGGGTTTCAATGGTTCCCGTTACCCATATAACTCTCCTAGTTACTTGGACAACTTATATTTTATTCTAAATATGATGTTCCTCATTTCGAGATGCACACACTCAAGTTTTCCTCCTTGGTGCGATTTCTTGGCTGCAGCTCTTTCGTGCACCATCGCGAGACTTGATTCTTGCTTCTACTCCCTATCCCTTTTACTTTCTCTAGTGTTTTCTTTGAGCGCATTCCCTTCCCTCTACATTTTTCTATCACCTTCATTCTTGCTTTACACTCTCCTTCTATGCACACACTTTCATTCTGTCATGGCACACAATCCTTGCATGCACCTCGAAAACTTGCCTTCTTAATTGGCTAAGTCCTCTACTCGCGAGCCTCACGCTTATTTCCTTCCTCACATACCTCGCACCTCCTTTTTTGTAACTTTCTCGGTTGAATGCTTTTGCCCTACGTGTATACTTGTCTCCTACAATTATGCTTTCATTTTTGCCACGTGCGTTTCATTTGTGCACAATTTCCTTCTACTTCCCTTTCATGCCTTCTACTTCCAAGCACATATCATTACGCCTTCCTTTGCATAATTTTATGACACATCATTATCTTTCGTACTTGAGTGTGCCACATGGTACCTATCAAAGTGCACCAATAGGGCGTTAAATCCTAACAACTAACCAAAGGTCGTGACACATGGTAGAAATGACAAATCAGATGAATAGTTAGATGATTCCTTCATCAATCAACGTGCACCACGTGTATTGCATGTTTAGTCCGTCTTGTAGAATTCTCGACAACCATAAATTTTGCTTTGATCTTAGATTCCCATGTGCTTGGTCTTGTTTGAAATTTTCTCGATGTGGGCTACACGTTGGACTTTTCAAAATCAGATTTAGGTGGGATTTGGTAGGTGGAAAATAGGGAAACGTCATTATGATCATTAATGCACATATCTAATCTATCTAAACTCCTATATTTATGTAGATTTGGCCTTCTTCCTTCTTCTATACGCCAAACAGATATCAAGAAGCACATATGATAGCCTTGCAGTGGATTAGCAAGCATTTATCACTTGCTATTGGTGGTTGTAGATTTGAATATAAGTTTCCTTTCTTTCTAATTCTCTTCTCTCCTTCTTCTTCTATAAATAGCAGAGTTCTACGTTATAAAAAGGATCCATATTTGTTGTAATGGAACCACGTAAAAATGGTGGCTGAATTCCCATGGGTTTTGAAACCTTGACATGGTTTCTATAATGTATTCTCGCCTCCTTCCATGAATGTAATTGGTTGTGATTCCCTTAAGCAATAATATCATGTTTTGTGGAACTCTCGTCTTCCCTTTCTCATTTTCATTACATCTTACCTCTCTATTTACATTTTTTTCATGATGTGCATCTTCTCTACTTGCAATCCCCACGTTCATGTGTTTCACATGCTTTGGAAGGCCGAGCTTTGCATGTTGATTTTTGGTGCACACCGCTTTCCCTCTTTCCATGCCCTCTTTGTTTCCTTCACCAATCGTGGAGAGCCATTGACCCTCTTTTTGACATTATCAACTTCCTTTTAGCTTATGATTTACCTTCATGTATCTCCTTCTATCCTTGGTCCCTTAGAATTGTAGAGTAGCGTAGATATATTCTTTTCTTGCATTAGGAGTAGTGTTAGTGTTAGAAGTAGGTAGAGGAACCAACCTTCTCCAGAGATCCATCTCGAGTGAGCAAGGTCCCACACTTGAGATGGTTCCATTGTTGTCTCAAAACTTGACTCTTTCAGATCCAAGACGTGGATGCAAGTTTGAATGACCAAAATTTTCTAGCACGCACGGTGGGACAAGTTTGAAGAGATATACATCTTCATCTCATCATGTTTGGTGTATTATTGTTAGGATTTAGCCTTTGGAGGTATCTTTCAATATATTTGGTGACTCCATTGATTCAACACACCCATTATCTCATTCATAGATCAATTCTCCCCTCCTTACATTCATTTCTCATTTTCATCGTTCCACCTTTCCTCTTTTTGAAGTTGTGCAATCATGACTTCTTTCCCTTCCTAGAATTCCCATTTGCAGCAGCAAATCTATTTCCCTCCATCACCACAGTTTCAAAATCTTCCTCCAAGTTAGTTTTTGAGCCCCATCAACAACATGCATACAACCCACCCTCCATTGACCCATATGGTTATTTTTCTAACCTAAATGTTTATGAAGAATAGGTTTATGCAGATGATGATGGAAAATCCATGGTAGAAGCTAATTTTGAGAGGCAAGTACAAAATATGGAGATGGAAATGATGCAACTCAGAGTCAAGTGCTCCATAAAGGTAGCTAAAGTTGGCTACAAGGTCCCTTGTCCATGGGTCGGCCTGTACTAGGCTGGTTTAGTGCCTAATAGAAGCTGCACTTCATCACTGAGATCTACCCTAGATAATAGAATGGGCTAAAGAAATGGAGGCTCACAAACCTAGTGTTGATCAAACTTTGTCAATGGGGTAACTCCGCACTACCATCTTACAACCATCCCATTCCTCCTCCCCAATTTACTTCATCTAAGCCCACCGCCCATGTTCCTAGTTTTTGCACACTACCCCCACTAAGTGTTCCATCCCTTCTCCCTTCTAGCCCACCCTCACTTCTCTTCCATCTCTCTCTCAGTGTGCAATTCCATTCCTCCTATGCACTCGCCTTCCGCACCCATCCTCCCACCTTTTTCCAAGTACCCTTATCTAGGCTTGTGCCAAAAATGAGCAACCCCTTCCATACACGCCATCTCCAACCAATATCATCATGTTTGACGATTGTAGAATTTTTGAAGATTAGTGCGACTACAATTGAGATTATGAGATCATCGGGGCACCTATTTTAGAGGAGATCCAGTTAGTTCCATAGGGCACAATATTAAAGGAGACCGAGTTGCTTATAGAGGCAGAATCACATGCAACCCAACCTATAAGCACTCCCCTTTAGGAGGAGAGTTTGCATGAGGATCCCATTTACAGGATCGAGCTTCAAAGTAGTGGGAAAATCACAAAAATCAGTCATTCCCAATCGGATATCCGGCTAGCCTAAATACAAGGAAAAAGTTGCCACCGGTCATGCTCATTTCAAATCATGAGGTTGAGCTTCAACATGCCAAAATTCAGCACCAGTACCTCCCAAATCCAAGCACAAAACAACTTCAAGAGGTATATATATTTTTTGTTGATACTTTGAGGAGGGTGAAACACCATCTGCAAAGAGGTATTTTACTCATTTCGACCATGTTCAACACCAAATGAATTACATGGCCACAATTTGTGAGGAAAGGTGGCTACTTCTCTCTTCCTATTGTAGGTTTTACTTGAGCACCATTTTCCTCACGATTAGAGTAGGCTAGTTTAGGTTTTCTTTGTTAACACAAGTGTGTTTCGCGTAGAATGTTTCCGTTCTTAGAATAGAGTTGCTTCTATCTTTTCATTCTCTTGAGAAACAGATAAGGGTTAGGGCTAGGAGGAATACCTGTTGAGTGTTGGGAGGGTGTGCACGTACCGTAGAGAGAGATCAGATCGATTGCGAAGAACTCCTTTTTGTCTGGGAAGGACTACCTGTGAATAAGAATGCAAGACCACTAGATTATAGTTAGACAATAAATGAGGGAACTGCCTTGGGCCCAGGAAATATTAGACTTCCTTTCGAAGGTGGTCAGTTCCCCTTTCAATACGAATTAACACAAATGATAACAAAGAAGTTATTGCGAAATTACGATTTAGTTACCTCGTTAAAAAGCAATAGAGGAAAGGCTGGTTTTGGTTTGAGTCACAATGATGACCGATGCGGTCACCAGTATAACCGATCATGCTAAGTTATAACACTGAAATACCGATTGCTAATAACCGATATCGTAGGGTGTGATTTAGGGCTTTGATGAAGGTTGGTTGTAAGGTGGTTATGGTGTTTATAAGGTTGGTAAATGATCAGGGGTAGGCAATAGGGTGATGGAGAAGACTCAGAGAGTGTGGGAGTTGTTCTTGGGGCAATGCAAGGGTAGAGGAATGAAAGTTAGATGTAGGGTGCTATCGGGTAGTAGATCTAGGAGTGAGCTTATAATTACTATGAATCAGAAGTTCAAGAAATGGTATTTAAAAATGTACAAGACACTACTTACTAGTTCCTGATGAAGGTACAGCTCCAAGGACTGTGATGACAAAGACAAGGCTCAGGTGGGATGATCTGACAATCAAAAGTGAGCTTATCTTCTCTCCCAATGCTTGGATGAGTGTCGCTGTGCTCTCAAGTTACTCACGATTGCGAGTCTTGAGCTCGATGTCCTTCTCTGTAAACTCTTCTCTTTCCTTCACTTGTCTCGTCCCAAAAAGTGAATTCCGGATCTTTCCAATGAATTCCGATCCCTTGTTTTTGGTTGGGGAAGGTCATTTACGAGGCACCGACGGTGGTTACGTAATCGACGGTGGTCGAAGTAGAAACCGATGTCGGTTAAGTCAAAGTGGGCTATTTTTAGTAAAATAGCCAACTTTCCCTCCTTTTCTCTCGAGGGATTAGTTGTGGGCTTGGTCAAGTCATTATTAGGTTGGTTTTGGTGCGGGTGAGGAGTAATTAGTCATGGGTGTGGATGTAGACCAAGTTATAGGTCTTAATTAGGTTATTTTAGGGTTAGGGCTAGGTCATGATGAGGTGGCGAAATGAGGTGGTAGGTTTGGAGATGTGGATTTATTAATTATAAGGTAATTAATAAATAATTGTGTAAGGTTTAGGTGGTGAGGTTAGGTTACGAATATGAGATGCGGGGCATAGGGTGTCGTAAGACACAAATTTGGTGTCTACATTAGCCCATTTTGTCGTGTAGCTTGTCTTGTAAAGCTGCACTTGATAATAAGAAGTGGTTGCCCCGATTAAGGGTATAGGTAATCCCCCTCAAATCTATCACGCAGTTGAGGTGACGTGAAATCGTGGGATAGGGTTGATAAAGGGTGAATGATGATGGTAAGATGGTGGGGTAAGTTCAAGAAAGCAGATGCGTTGAAATGCGAGTAGTCTACGGACGGTACACGATTTGAAGAGCAAACAAACAATTCATAGGCAAAGGTCGATAGTTTATCCAAACAAGGTTGATATAATCCTCACGGTATCCAAGGCATAGGAAGTAGCTCCAGGATATAACGGGTAAGGTACAGAACGCGTTTAGGCATGTTTGGCAAGCGACTGCAAATGGTTGGTTTGGTTGAGATAAACGTCACGGTCTCGGTCTAGGAAAAGTTGGTCGGCTGATCAATTCAAGTATCCTAATCATGCTAAAAACACGAACAGGTGAGCGCGATTGAACAAAAAGCTACATGATGGGTGGATAAAATCGTAATTTACGGGTCTTGGTCGAGGTACTTAATTGGTGCGGCCTTGGGTCGGGCCGACTGATTGGTAAGGGCCTTGGGTCGGGCCTGATTGGTTGGTGTGCCTTGGGTCGGGCCTGGTTGGTTGGTTGCGGCCTTGGGTCGGGCTGATTGGTTGGTTGCGGCCTTGGGTCGTGCCGATTGGTTGGTTGCAGCTTTGGGTCGGGCCGATTGAAGTCAAAATAAGGCTAGTCAGCAAAGCCGGGGGTAGGTGATGCGGGAAAAAGTGGAGATTGGTGGATTAGGGCAGGAGTTAGGTTAAGGAAGTAGGTAACCGATATCGGTTATGTGTGACCGATATCGATTCAAAGACCGATACCGTATTCCAGTAGCGAAATAACTCAATGATCGGTTATAGGTCAAAACCTATAAAAAGAAAAATACGGCATGTCATTGAACATCCTCAATTTATACCTTAGAACAAGTAATTTTTTTTTTTGATAATTACATCCCGATTTTAAATACATAATTTAGAACTCACAAATCAAATAATCATTCTTATAACAGACAACCATATGCAGCTGTAATGACTCGGAGTACCTCCAATCTATTCATTCCATGACTCAAGAATCTCACCGATCTATTCATGAGTAATAAGAGTTGGCGTTTTTATTTAACACTTCACTCTTGCGGTTCTCTTCCCTATTCAGGATTCAGAATGCTTTGTCCAAGGAACCTAACTGAATAATTGTTACCATTATTCATCGGCATCTCATCCCTTAGACTAGGTGAATTAGGACAACGCAATCAGCAGCTTGCGATACTTTGGCCAAAGATTTGAAACATATTGTTTATGTCTCGTATTCCTTAACGGCATACTCGTCAATCTGGAATATGCCCTTCACCCCATTCTTATGTTATGTAGAATGTCTTATACCGACTTCTGTCAGTCCCTCCTATCCCAACTTATTCACTCGAAACGGATTAACAAGGTGATAACGTTATATGGATGCTCACGAGGATTAGGGATACGATGACATACTGGTTCAACCCTAGTTAAACCAGTGTGTCAAGATACCCTGAATCTCCTAGGCAGCCTTATAACGTAACCACATTCCTAATCGGTCCCTGAGTAACTCGTTCGAGATCAAAGTGTAAATCTTAGCGATCAATGCAAAGGGTGTCGTCATAAGTCACCTGCATTGTTGTAACTTCGAGAAGATCCTAATCTTCTCGGAGGTACAACCCTGTAGTTGACTTGTGCCGTCAACCTTTAAATCCGCCTCGAAAAGATCTACTTATTAATATGCGTTACGCACGTTGAGTTAAAATTACATTAAAGACGTTCCCCTAAGGTTAGCCTTTCCCGATCCCTGGATTCCTCATCTTAGGATGACCTTCCTCAATAAAACCCATTACACGGTGGGGATATTAAGGCCAAGGTCTCATCAAGGAGTTCTTAGAATATACATGATTCTAAAACAACAAATTGGACAATAACTCATAAACTTCATATGAGATTGCCATCTGAACCCCATTAGGTTTATATCAGTTCTCCTAACTGAATTTATATCATACCTATTAGTATCAAGATATAAATGATTAAGAATCCAATTAAATGTTGTCCTGTCATAATCAAGACTAGGGATTAGTAATTTAATTCAGCTTGATTAGCGTTCTGCTTAGGTTTATTTTAATCCTATCTTTAGAAAGACAATGATTTAAATTTCAATTTTGCTTTCGATAGAACAAATTAGAACTACTAAACACTCATAAGAATTCAATCACATTTTCTTGTAAGCTTTCATTGACAATCACAAAAGTCTCCAAATTATACAATGATAACAATGCCCCTTCGGTATATAAACCGAAGAAGGTCAACTATCAAAATAAGAATACAACACATAAGTAACAAATACTTATTTCCATTCCTTTCAGAACTATACAAATACATTTTATGCATTCAGCATACTCCATACATTACTCAGTAAAAAGGAACATCTTTCCTCTTATAGTACATTAAAAGAAAATCGAACTGAATTCATCATAACCAAGTTAAACAATCTGAACATCCTGTCAGATTTGCATGCTTTTACCACTTACGACATCCATCTGCAAAAATTATCAACATGGGTCAGTTCAATGAACTGAGCATGATAAGCACTAACTCTTAAAACAATTGCAATCCATCAATTGTTTTCATTAAACACCCTATTTAAATGATATAAAATCACCAAACAAGTAAACATGATTCAGACTATACGTTAGGAATATATCATGTCTATAACGTGTAATAATAATTTTCGTTACAGAGTAGTACTATATACTTCTCAAATATTTCATCAAAATATTAGGGATCAAGAAGAACAAAAGTATCCTAAGCAATTATTCATTGTAAATCCCAAGGTGAACAAACATCAGACAATCATGATATTCAACTAAAAAAGAGGAATACCTTATCAATCCTGATACCGTCATTATGTAAAAACAATTACAGATGTTAGTTAAACAATTATATCAACTTATAATTTACAACAGAAGAGAAATAAACAAATTGTACATGTTTCCCTCTGAATTAGCTCATGACTGTACCGTCTTTTCAAAAGCAAGGCATTCACCTAATACGCATGCAAATAAATCAGTCGAGTCCATCAACAGCACACTGTTTTGTTAAAACTTAAAATAAAGCAACTACAGTACAGTAACCCTCTTGCCAAACAACGGTGTCTATCTACCAAGCAGACTCAGTATGACCTTGCGCAAGAAGCGACAGACAAGAAGATAAACACTGAAAGGCTTTTAGACACAAGGTCGAAATCAAAAGATCTCCTTTGTTATCGCAGTCAACCAAAGACTCATGATCATTTAAGCAATGACATTTCCCTATGACTATGCGGAGGGATTTTTAAACGAAATCCAAGCAACATGCACAGCCACATCTATCTGGAATGTAATCAGAAAGAAAACATAACATAACACAACATAACATAACATAGTCACTTCTGAATGCATCCAGAGTTGAAAGTATGTTATTCACGACCTACTTTATAGAAGCCATAATTCATGATGTCAAGCTATTAAAGAAAACCAACAAAGCCAAGAACATTACATGTTCATACTCAGGCTTATACAGAAAACAGTGACATAGATTACCATTCGAGGATTTAAAACTAAGTCCGTAAACAGTATTCACAGTTTAGCTTTTCCAAAACCGATATACAAGATATCTTCCCATACTCACGGAACCCAACGGTGTCGAAAACAATAGTAAACCCAACAGTCTTAATTTGAAGCAGTTACACTGTTTATCTATCAAGAATTCAACTGAGTCCCAACAACAGTATACAAGGTAAAAATAGTTAATGATTCTATCTATGCCAACTATGGTAAGCATTCAAAAATCAGGTGTAAGCAAATCAAAATACTGATTTCATAACAAGGAATTCAACTGAACCTCTTCAAAATTCTCGAACAAGCTTACTCAGAAGGAAACGTAAAAGTATACCCATGGAGTCTGTACCAAATTTCATTACAATTAACAGAGGTCGTATGACCTGTTACTTCTACAAGATTCCAACGAAATTCAAATTATCAATACTCAAAGATGTATCTATATCCTCAACAGTGGACCATAATATACGATTCATTCAAAGGACTCCGCAGAGTCGTTTCAATACAATAATCATATATATAAATCAATACTATCAATGGGTTGAATCCCCATAACCTCCACGCAAGGGGAAAAACAACTCCAGCAAGGTCGTATGAATACTGTAACACTGTGAGTTACCTTTTCACAAATAACTATAAAATTTCATAACGAAACCCAACCAGAATCCATAACCACCACTAAATAACAACCACGACAGAGCTTACGAAAGAAAAGGTCAATTAACTGAACAATCAAACAAATGTCCTTCAGTATCCCTTCCGACAGTTTCCACAACAAGAATCAACGAAAAGTATCCATCAACAAGCATCTCAATAGTCTGTACCCATCGAGAGAACAATTTATGGACTCACACAGAGCAGGCCTATCACATATACTTGCAATAATTTCGCATATTAAAGCCAGAATGCAAAACACAAAGAAATATAGCAACAGTTTGAATTTAATAAACACCCATCAAGGGATAAATGAAAAATCGAACCAGCATGAAGATACAGTACCAAAATCACACAAGACAACCATAGAAAATCATCTATTCCATAAATCATTTGAACAGAGTTGTTCTAATGAAATCACTTGAAAGACAGCAAGATTTTTAAAGGTTAGGGCCTAACATGCCTGGATATTTGCTCAAAATTCCGAAGCAGACCACTGAAAGAGCTCGGACTTTCTTTTCCTTTTCCAAGTTAGAGCTACCAACAAAATTTTGCTATCTCCATGACATATATATTTTCCTTGTCACTTTGTGAAGTTGAGTGCTTATTTTTGTCTTGTCTGAGGTGTTAATTGATTGTGTTGAGTTTGTGGGCTGAGGTGGCACTAGTGGAGTGGAGGAGTGAGTTATTGGTAGGCCCCAGCGATCAGGAGGCAGAGTTTGATTGGTTGAGGACCTTGCTGAGGAGATTTGGAGCCATGGCACAGCCCGGAGGAGCAGGAGGTGCTGGAGGAGCTGGACCACCACCACCTATCCCACCACGATGACGTGTAGTAAATGCCACGTAGGCTTTGAACCCGACTTATGTGAAGTTAATGAATTTAACTAGGATGTGGGTTTTGGGGTAGGAATCCAAAATTTAATAAAATAATGAATAAATGAAGGTAAATTGTAAAATGGAGTGGGTAGGAATGTTAGGTAGGCCAAAATGGCAGGGTGGGTAAGTTTTTAGGTCTTTCTTGTGGGTAAATGGGTAGAAATAGGTAAAAAGGGTTTTGGGGGCCGTTTTGGGTTCGGCTCAGAATTTGACAGTGACTGATGTCGGTCACTAGGCGACCGACATCGGTCACAGAATAGTCTAATTGTTGTGTCTATAGACGGCATCGGTCATATGTCGACCGACGTTGGTACATACAATGTGATTTGGGGACCGATGGCGGTCGAGGGTGACTGGTACCGGTCATCATGGGTAGGCGTCGGGGTTGTGAAATTTCTGGTGTTTGTTTGTTATAGGCGGTAGGATATAGTTTTTTTGGGGTGAAGGGGAGGAGGTAGAGTTGATAGGAAAGGTGATTGGGGTGGGGGGAATTGGGTTGTTGGGGGCCGGGTCGGGTAGGATAGATTATGTGTTGTGTATGAAGTAGGAGGTGTTAAATTGGCAGGGGTATGGTTAGATGGCTAGAGTAGACCGGGGTGGTTGGTAGGGTGTGAGATAATTAAAGGGGATATCATAAATGTATAGGAGTAACATAAGTGGGTGCGAGATGTGTGTTTAGAGTCGGGTTGTGGTTGGGTGGGTAAGTGGGTACACAGATGGTTAAGGTAGTTGTTTTTGTAAAGGTAGGCTTGATGAAGTGGGTTGTTTTTGTATGCACACCAACAAATGACGATGCGGGATCGATGCCACCTCTATTTGGTTGGATGCGCCACATGTGGCCAGTAGTGTAGTGGGCCGTCATGCGAGAGGTTGGGCTTGGTGGAGTCCAGAGGTATAGGGCTGTGGATAGGGACCACAGCCTGATGGTTGCCCTCATCGAGAGATGGGATCCAGCAACCAATGTCTTCCATCTCCCTACTGGAGAGATGACTATCACATTAGAGGATGTGTATCGCATCCTGAGACTGCCGATCATAGGTGAGGTAGTGTTCTAGGTGGATGCGGAGACAGTGATGGACAGCATCCTGTAGGTATTCGGGGATGTAGCCCCATTGCTTACATATCACAGTGCGAGCATTGGCTACGGCGATATGTATCACGCACACCGACAGGAGACATGGCTTGCCATGTTGATGATGATTGGTATCACCTGCTTCACCCTCCCGACTCAGAGGGAGGCTACTTCCCACGGATTTGATGGGAGTATTGCATGAGATGGTGGAGGAGCATACCTGTATGCACGGGCACCAAGCAGTGTATACAAAACGGCTACTGAGAAGAGCTCTAGGGTTATCACCGTATGAGGCGATTTGGTATATGTTCAAAATTTTTGTTACACTGTTGGGCCTACGAGCATATCGTCTATATACGACCGAGGGGTTGCCCTGGCTTGAGGAGCCACGGGTAGTTTATAGATATGGATTTCGAGAGGTGGTTGGGGTTGTGGGCCGGCCACGGCGGTGATCGGGGTGAGATGTGGCATACTATAGGCATATGTTAGAGGCCTCACCACACTCGATATTATATGGAGGCCCTACAGAGGCCATTAGCCCCAAGGAGGCCGGGCATAGCTCGCGGATCCAGTACATCTTGAGATAGCGGGGTGGGAGACCCGGAGCATGATGGCAGATTCCTGAGAGGGTGCGGCAGCGACGATGGGCTTCAATAGGATGAGCCACCATTTCCTGCGCACCACAGCCATTTGACCCGGCTTTGGGTAGCAGAGAGACCTAGCTGATGATACAATGGATGATGCCGGAGTAGACAGTGCATTTTTGGTGGTGGGCGGGGCAAGGCAGCCATGAGAGCACAAAATCCGCATGTAACCAGATTTGCTTGGTTGTGATAATGGAGAGGATCATCTCTCTGGGCCGAGTACAGCTATTACAGGCAGCTTCTGTTCCACAAGCATAAATTGGGGTGCTTCATGAGGAAGTTAGCCCAGCACGAGATACGAGACACGTGCAGCACTGTGCAGAGCAGGCATAAGCTGAGAGCACCGCACAAGCACGCAGCACCGCCTCGAGCACGAGCACGTGCGCAGGCAGGGGTGTATCGGTAGAGTCGGGGCCACTTCATTAGGAGTGGGGACTAGCCCCAACAACCATGGTGACACGAGCCCGCTATATGGAGGCGAGAGTGGAGGCCCAGGTATTATTAGGACGTCTTAGATGGTACTGAGGCCGACTATTATCCATATATAGCGCATGAGCCGAGAGGCGTCCTGAGTCACAAGTCACAGGGGGCGCAGCCACGGTCGGTGGCTCGGTGGCGGGTAGAGGCGAGACCGGCACGAGGCTAGCGGGGGGCCAGTCGAGGTGGTGGGAGAGAGCCGAGACATCCTAGAGCGGATATGGGTTGTTGTTATTAGATATAGACACCGGTCTATGAACCGAGAGTATATATAGAGGCTGCGTGCCCACATAGGATTTATTTATTCATTTTTGTTGTATATACCAAACATTTGTGAGCCGAGTAGATTTTGTATAGTTGATACAGCCTGCATGAGCCAAGTATATTTTTGACATGAAAGATCGGCTTGCTGAGCCGAGTCGAGATTTTGACAGAGACAATGACTGCGCATGCCGACTTTGTATTTTTAGATCACAGAGGCCCCATGCAGGGCAATTTGTATATTTTGACATTGATTTGATGATGATATATAGATGAGTTTGCTCCACATGGTGTGTAAATTTTTTGATTTGATGCATGTATTAGAATGTTTCATGTGTTTTGTCGATGGTATTGAAATTTGATGTATATATAGATGATGTTGATGAAGTTTTGCATATGTGTTGATGGTATTCTGATGATAGATATTGATAACTATGTCGTTATGCAAGGAAAAGAGGCGGGCGCCACCAAAAATTTGCAAAAAACAAAGAAATGGCCTAGGTTTAAGCAAAGGAGACATGTGACCGATATCGGTTAGCTAACCGATGTCGGTAGCTATATGACCGATACCGGTTAGGTAACCGATATCGGTTATGCCAAAACGAGTTTTTCTAAAAATAGAAAAGCTTGGGAGGCAACTTAAGTTCATATTTTTAGAGTCATGCAACAAGTTAAATACGAGAATGCGACGCTGTTGACGACTTATACAGGTAATTGCATGGGAGAATTGAGTGATAAGGAGGAAAGAGACAGGTAAAGTAATTGTGGGCTTAGATTAAGAAGGCAGAAAGGCAAGTTATATTGAAGAGGGTGGCGAACATGGATGAACAAGGAGAAGCATCCAATGGCGGTAGAGATGAGAGGAAGACAGTTCCACCTCAAGCTGCTGCATCCCAAGAGGTAAAATTTTTGGTTGGAATTCAACTCTGTTGAGATGGTGTGCGCGCATACATTGAGAGAAAGATCGATCGACCGCGAAGAACTCCTTTTTGTCTCGAAGGACTACTCCGCAAGTAAGAATACAGACCACCGATTTTAATTAGACAATAAATGAGGGAGCTGCCTTAGGCCCAGAAATATAAAACTTCCTTTCGAAGGTGGTCACCTCTTTTAATACGAATTAACACAAATGATAACAAAGAAAGCTATTGCAAAATCACGATTTAGGTATCTCGTTACAAAGCAATAGAAGCTAAATTATCAATAATAAAGCGTCACGTTGTTTGTTCTAAGCATCGGTCGCGATACGCCTCAAAGTTGAGTTATAGGGATAAACCAGACTGGATCTGAGGTTGTTAGGTGGCAAATAGGCGAGAAAAAGGTTTCGGGGTATAAGTCACAGTGACCGACGCCGGTCACTGGGTAACCGACCACGGTTAGAGAACCGCTGCCGGTAGGGGATAAACGATACCGGTAGGGTCAGCAATCTAAGTGCTTCTGGATAGAGGTTGGTTGCAAGGTGATTGTGGGGTTATTAAGATTGGGGGATGGCTGAGGGGAATGATGGGAGGATAGGGAAGACTCAGAGTGTGGTAAAATGGCCTTCTGGGAAATATCAGGATGTATGGGTGAAGGTTAAGTGCAGTATGTTGCTGGTAGTAGATCTAGGAATAAACTTATGATTACTATTAATCAACAGGCTCAAGAAAATGGTGCTTAGAAACATATAAAACACTACTTACTCGTCCCTGATGCAGATGCAGGTTTCAGGACTGTGATGATGAAGACAGGACCCAAGTTGGATGATCTGACAATCCAAGATGAGTTATCTCCTCTTCTGATGCTCGGATGAGTGTTACTGTCTGGTTATTCAGTTGCAGTCTTGGGCTTGATGTCCTTCTCTGCAAACTCTTCCTGTTTCTTCACTTGTCTCTGCTCGGCCAAGCAAAATCTGGATCCTTTCAATGATTTCTCCTCCTTTTTCCGATCAAATGAAAATCCGATCCTTTGTTTTTGGTTGGAAGTGGTCATTTACGGGGAACCGATGGCGGTTACGCAACCGACGGCGGTTCGAGTAGAACCGGCATCGGCAGTCAAAGCGGGCTATTTTTGGTGAAATAGCCAACTTTCCTCCTTTTCTTCCGAGGGATTGGTCATGGGCTTGGTCAAGTCATTATGAAGTTGGTTTTAGGTGCGATGAGGAGTAATTAGTCATAGGTGTGAATCGACCAAGTTATAGGTCTTAATTAGGTTAGTTTAGGGTTAAGACTAGGTCATGATGAGGTGGCACATGAGGTGGCAGGTATGGCGATGTGGATTTATTAATTATAAGGTAATTAATAAATAATTGTGTAAGGTTTAGGTGATGAGGTTAGGTCATGAAATGGGATGCGGGTACAGGGTCATAAGACACAAATTTGGTGTCTACATTAGCCCCTTATTGTCGTGTAGTTTGTTTTGAAAGTCAGCACTGACAATAATAAGAAGTGGTTACCCCTGTTAAGGGTATAGGTAATCCCCCTCAAATCTATCACAGATTGAGGTAGCGTGAAAGCAGGGATAGGGTTGATAAAGGGTAAATGGTGTTGAGATAACTGGTAAGAGGGTGGGGTAGGTCCAAGGAAGCAGACGCACGTCAAAATGCAAGAGTGCGACTGTGGTATATGATTCAAGAGCAAACAAGCAATTCATAGCAAAGGTCGATAGTTTATCCAAACAAGGGTGATATAATCCTGGTATCCAAGGCATAGGAAGTAGCTCCAGGGTATATAACGGGTAAGGTACAGGAACGTTTGGGCATGTTCGGCAAGCAGACTCAAATGGTTGGTTTGGTTGAGATAAACGTCACGGTCTAAGTCTAGGCAAAGTTGGTCGACCGATCAAGTCAAGGACCCCGATCATGCTAAAACACGAACAGTGAGCTCGATCAACAAAAAGGTACATGATGGATGGATAAAATAAAATGTTGATCAGGGTATGGTATTTAATCGCGCGGCCTTAGGTCGGGCCAAATGGTTAGGTGCGGCCTCGGGTCGGGCCAAATGGGTTGGTCATGGCCGGGTCGGCCAAATGGTAGGTTACGGCCGGGGTCGGGCCAAATGGTAGGTTACGGCCTTGGGTCGGGCCAAATGGTTGGTTGCGGCCTTGGGTCGGGCCAAATGGGTTGGTCATGCCTCGGGCCAAATGGTAGGTCGGCCGGCCAAATAGGTTGGTCATGGCCTGGGTCGGGCCAAATGGTAGGTTACGGCCTCGGTCGGGCCAAATGGGTTGGTTATGCGCCGGGTCGGGCCAAATGGTCGGCGGGCCCAAATGGTTGGTTGGGTCAAAGTCAAGTGGCCTGGGGTCGGGCCAAATGGTAGGTTACGGGTCGGGCATGGGGTCATGGGCAGGGGTCGGGCCAAATGGTAGGTTATGACGCCTTGGGTCGGGCCAATGAAGTTAACAAAGGGTTGTCAACGAAGGTGGATATAGGCGATGTTGGTAGAAAGGGCTATTAGTAAATAAGGGCCGAAATTGGGGTAGAGGTGAGATTAAACCGATATCGATTGTGTATGACCGATATCGGTTAGATGACCGATACCGGTTCCTTAGGGCACAATAAAACCGATATCGGTTATAGGTCAAAAACCTATAAAAAGAAAAATACGGCCGGTCATTGTCACATTGTCAATTTGAAAACCAATTGGAGTTGTCTGAGGTGGATTGTTGAGATTGGAGCATTTGTTGGTTGAGGTGGCGCTATTTGAGTGGAGAATTGAGTGTTTAGTGGACCCTAGTGAGTAGGAGGCAGCAGTTGATTGGTGGAGGACCCAGCAGAGGAGAGTTTATAGCCATGGCACAGCCAGGAGGAGCAGGAGGTGCTGGACCAGCTGGACCACCACCACCCATCCCACCACGACGACGTGTCGTCGTACCGGTAGGTTCGAAACCCCTCATTGTGTGGATTTGAGTATATTATGTCTGTATTTGGGTTTTGGGTAGGAATGTTAGATTTTGATAAAATAATTAATAAATGGAAATGATTTAAAAAAGGAGAGGGTAGATAGGTTAAATAGGCCAAGGCGCAATGCAGGGGGTAGGTTTTTAGGGTGTTTGGGGGGTATAGAGGGAGAAATAGGAAAAAATGGATTTGGGGGCCGCGCGGGGTTCGGCTCCGGAATTTTACAGCGACCGATGTCGGTCGCTAAGCGACCGGCATCGGTCATGAAATTTTTGGTGGACGGAGTTTTGTGAGTGACCGGTGTCGGTCGTATAGCGACCGGCGTCGGTGAAGAGGACCGGTGTCGGTCATAAGTGACCGGTACCGGTCCTTAGTTATTTTTATTTTTGTTGGTTTGGGTTTTGTTGTTGGTTTGAATTTTTGGTTGTTGTTTGGGTGTTTTGGTATTATTTGGGTTGTGGTGGGGGTGTTTTGGTATTGTTTGAGTGTTTTGGTAATTTTAGGTGTTTTGGTATTGTTTGGGTGTGTTGGTATGGTTTGGGTTGTGGTGGGGGTGTTTTGGTATTGTTTGAGTGTTTTGGTATGGTTTAGGTTGTTGTTTGGTTGTTGTGGTATTGTTTGGGTGTGTTGGTATGGTTTGGGTTGTGGTGGGGGTGTTTTGGTATTGTTTGAGTGTTTTGGTATTTTTTAGGTGTTTTGGTATTGTTTGGGTGTGTTGGTATGGTTTGGGTTGTGGTGGGGTGTTTTGGTATTGTTTGAGTGTTTTGGTATGGTTTAGGTTGTTGTTTGGGTGTGAAGAGGGAGGGGGATATCGTAGAGGTTTTTAGGGTAAGATAGGTGGGTGTAGAGGGTATAAGTAGATGTTGTGATAAAGAGTAGGGCTAATGTAGTGAGTTGGTTTTGCAGGCACGTCAGCAGCTGACGATGCGGGACAGGATGCCCCCGCTGTTGAGACGGATGCGGCCACACGTGTCCGCAGCAGCAGCTGGGGGTATCATGCAGAGGTGGGACTCATGAGTCCAAATGATACAGAGCGATCGACATGGATCACAGCTTTGATGGTCGCCCTCATCGAGAGATGGGATCCGCGACCAATGTGTTCCATCTCCCGACCGAGAGATGACCATCACATCGAGGATGTGTATCGCATCCTTCGATTACCGATTGATGGAGAGGCAGCTTTTCAGTCGACGCCGAGACAAACCATGGACAACATCCTACACGTATTCGGGACGCAAATGCGCTTACGACATATCACAAACATGAGTATCGCGTATGGGGATATGTACCGAGCCCACCGCCACGAGACACGGCTTGCCGTGGCCGATGATGATGATCGGATCACCCGCTTCGCCTCCCGCACTCGTAGGGAGGCCGCTTTCCACGGCGCTTATGGGTGTGCTACATGAGATGGTGGAGGAGCACACATGTTATGCTTGGGCACCAAGATACCCGGTGCAGCTTATACCGAGAGTCATGGGGCTATCGCCGATGAGGCGATTCGGATTTGCTCGACGTTTTTACTACACTCATTGGGCATATGAGCATATCATATGCATTAGACTAAGAGGGCTGCCCAAAGAACTGTGTGCCACAGTCATCTATAGATACGGCTTTCAGGTGGTCGGGGGTCGTGGGCCACCACGAGCAAGGCTTTGGCAGGAGACGTCACTTATTACGACATATGTTGAGGGCTCGACAAAAGTTAGATATTGTATGGAGACCTTATAGAGGTCATCACCCGCACGGAGGAGCCCGAGCACAAGTTACAGAAGGGATCCAAAGATACATTCTGGATAATGGACTGAGGCCGGAGAGTACGAGAGGATACCCCTGGAGAGGGTACGACGACAGCTTGGGCTACGACAGGATGAGCCACCTCCCTTCCCCAAGACTCGGAGGGATGATGTAGAGGCTCCATTGCCTGCACCACATCCTATGGACCCAGATTGGGTTGCTGAGAGGCCGGCAGATGATACCGTAGATGATGCCGGCTGCACAGGAGCATTTTTGGTTTGGTGGGCCGGAGAGAGAGCTGCGAGGAGAGCACAGCCCGCACAGCCAGACTTGGCGGCTGTTAGAGCAGAGAGGGATCAGCTCAGGGGCAGTGCATAAGCTTATTACAGGGGCAGCATTGCTTCACGCACAGCACGTATAGGTGTCTTACAGGGGCAGCTAGCCCAGTGCTCAGTACAGTGCATGACAGTGCACAGTACCACCAAGTAATGTACACAAAGTACAGACAGTAATTGCAGTACAGCACACACCAGACCACCAAAACACAGTACAGTGCACCAAAGACCACCACCACCACAACCACAGCACCACCAAATGCACCACCAAAGACAGCACAGTAATGGGGGCACTGGTATTAGGTGTCAGGGGACCAGCCCCAGCACCTACGGTGGCTCGAGATCGTTATATGGAGGCTGAGAGCGAGGCCCTAGACTATCAGATATTCTCGATGGTACCGGGCTGATTATCACCTTATGCGGCACATAGAGCAGAGACCTCTCGGAGCCAGAGATCTCAGGGAGGTGCAGCCACAGCCGGTGGGTCTGTGACAGGCAGGAGGCGAGAGGCAGCACAGGGACCAGCAGGCAGACAGGCAGAGGGCGGTGGAGAGAGCTGAGGGGTCCCTGCATATTTTTGTATTGGTTCATTGGATATGGGCACCGGTCTGCGAACCGGCTATGTTTATAGAGGCCTACGTGCCTAGATATTATGTATTCATTTATTCATTCATTCATTTATTGTATATACCGCCTCGCGAGCCGAGTACGGTTGTACAGCTGATACCGGCCTCATGAGCCGAGTATGTTTTTTTTGATATGAGAGACCGGCCTCATGAGCCGAGCCGAGATTATTATGACAGCTTATCATGCCCTCGCGTGCCGGCTTTGTTGTATTATGAGATCACAGAGGCCCCGATGCAGGGCACATTGTATATTTGAAACTTTGTATATATATAGATATGATGATTTGACCCACATGTTGTGCGTAAAAATGTGTTAAGTGTTTTGAAAATGGTTTGTGATATTTAATGTATGATGAGTTTGATTTACATGGTGTTATATATTAATGATGTTGATGTCTTTTGTTGATGGGATGTATGTATGTATATAGATGATGAGTTTAATTGACATGTTGTGTTATGAAATGTTGTATGTTTTGTCGCTGGTTTGTGAATATTGAATGTTTGTAGCTGTTGATTTGGATTCAAATGGTGTATAGATTGATGGTTTTTGATATCGTTTGTTGATGGCTTGGTTGTTTTTGTAAGATAGATAGATGATGTTGATGAAATTGTGATGAGATATGGATTTAATGAAAAATATGGATAATGGTGTTGTTCATGCAGGAAAAAGGGACGGGCGCCACAAAAATTTGCAAAAATGAAAAAAAAGGCTTAGGTTTAAGCAACAGGGGGACATGACCGATATCGGTTATGTAACCGATGTCGGTAGCTATATGACCGATATCGGTCATGTAACCGATATCGGTTATGAAAGAATTATTTTCCTAAAAATAGAACTGCTGGGTTGGCAACTTAAGTTCTTATTTTTAGCATTCTTATTTTTAGAGTCATGCAACAAGTTAAATATGCGAATGCGACGCTATTTGACAACTGCTACAGGTAATTGCATGAAAGAATTTGAGTGATAAGGAGGAAAGAGACAGGTGAAGTGAGCGTGGGCTGAGATTCAGAAGGCAGAAAGACAAGTTATATTTGAAGAGGGTGGTGAACATGGCTGAACGAGGAGAAGCATCCAAAGTGTGGACGAGGGGGAAGACATGTTCCGCCCCAAGTCACTGCTGCATCCCGAGAGGTAAACTGTTGGTTGTAATTTGATTCTCGTGCATGTTTTGTGAATAGGATGAAAGAAGTGTAAGTGGGTAAAGATGAGAAAAAAAAGGTGATAGAAAAGGGTCAGGGATGGTATGAGTGCTACGGGTAGGTAAACAGGGTGGGTCATGTATGTTTTTAGGTATAAATAGGAGTAAACGGCAAAATAATTATCGAAGGTGTATGTTTTAAGTAGGTAGGTATATTTTTAACAAAGGACCGGTATCGCTTTATAAGTAACCGGTATCGGTTATCAAACCGGTATCGGTTATGCATAACCGCTATCGGTCACTGTAAGGGTTTCCAGATTTTGAGAAAAAACCCGTAGAGATTTGTTCTTTTTTGAATAATTATGTGTCGCTTTTGATGTACGCAGCAGTGTAAGGTTAAGGATGAATGATACTGCGCGCGTTGTTGTCACTTAATCCGAGCGGATGTAACACCAGATGAATGGGCATTGATAAATCGGTTGGGGTTAAGTGGAATCCGCTATTATTCAAGAATCGCGCGTAACCATGCTATGTCAGCAGCGTTGATCGAGAGATGGAATCCAGAAAAGAATACCTTCTATCTACCAACAGGAGATGACAAAGACTTCTGGAAGATGTGTTCCGTATTTTGAGACTCCCAATGATAGGAAAAATAGTGTATCGTGCTGCCCAAACAAGGGGCAGCGATAACAACAGTATTTGGGTCAGCTGCACGAGATTTGACACAACGAGGTTTATCATTTACGTATGGTACAATGTATGCAACACACCCTGAGGAAACAAGGTCGGCCGTGCTATTAATGATAGCGGTGGGGGTATTATGCATCACGCGAGGGCGGAGGTGGAAGATTTCCCAAAGCATTGATGAGTGTTATTTGGGAAATGATAGAAATGAGCGTGACATTCGCATGGGCACCCGCAT